>JAGDQP010012257.1:0-50786 GCA_022664845.1 Lepisma saccharinum
GGGGTGAGGAGATGCTCTTCTTTTTTTTTTTTTTTTTTTTTGTATTTCGCTGCGTGTCAGTTCTGCGGAGAGAGAGAGTTGTTGTCTTATTGACAAGAAAGGATTTTTGTTTAACGCTCACTTCGTTTTTTCTCTGAAAACGCGGATAGGAAGGCTTCGTTTCTTGTACAGAAGTGGAACCCGTTCTTTGGTTGGGCTTGGAACTGATTTCGAGAGTCGGGAGAAAGTTAGTTAATAAATAGTGGAGCGAAGTACGTCATGTATGCTTTTTTACGCTTTCGCCACATTTTACACATTCCAATTTGGTGTTTGGTATCGCAGCGATCGTTTCAACATGTAGTGGCTGAGGAGAAGCGCCTCCACCGTTCGGAAGGTGGGCAGGAGAGAGGAAAGAATGCAGAGATAGGTAAATATGAAGTGTTTCCAATGATATTGCACTTGTTAAAACGTGTTGACGGGAAACTAAGTAAAATCTCGGTACTCAATAATTTATACTTACAGTCAGCCCCAATCTCGAAGAGAAACTTTTGCAGAAAATGATTGTAATGTTAAAGTAAGAGAAAAACAGTGTTTCTGCGGTAACACAAAGTAAAGGGCATTGTTGGTTGTTAACTTTCAATCTCTGGGAAATTAAGTGATAATTAGAGGATTTTAGAACTTTGCTATTGAGAATTAAGGGAAGGGTGTATTTTTTGTAAAGCTATTCACGCTGCACAAATTCAAGTGAGCTGGATAAAATAACTTCCGGAATATTCCCTTGATTGGATGGGTGACTCCGTAGTTAGCCAGCGTATTGGTTCAATGTATTACTCATTTATCCTTGTGGTGTTATTTGAGAGAGATGGAAAGGAATAAATACCAAACCTGCAGATACAGAAGCCAGAATAAATGAGTAATTATATGCTTGTGAATTTTAAGCACAATGGTGTTTGAGATAAATTTCGAGATTGAGACGGACATGGAAATGAATAGATAAAGGGATATGCCCACACTTTCCTAGTCTTGAGTGATGCTCTGCAAGATTAACAAATGAGTTACCGAGAAATCTTCTTGAGAGCGGCATGACTTCCTCGTCATCTGAAGCACGATGAATTATTTACCCTCTGGCTCAAAGCGCAAGTTGTTTGAATTACTGAGAGCGTAACAGAAATATTTTTAGTAATAAAGTTCAACGGTCTGCGGAAATCCGAGTAATGGGAAGATCGTGGGTTCAATTCTCGTTGCGGCCGAAAGGCGAAATTTGGGAAAGTATATATATTTTTTTTTTTTTTTTTTGATAATGGCTTTTATATTATATGGCTTTGGGAACCCAAACAGCTTTGGTATATATCTACGAACCTACGTTCGGGGAACGTAAAAGTGAAATAGATGAAAATATTAGAGAAATAATATGTGCTTAATATGTCCTCCCTGTGGAATTTTGAGAGATTTATTTAACATTGTGAAATTTCTATTGTGATTTACGTCAGTGGGAGGATATAAATTTATTTGAATAAGGGAAGGGCATCTCACATTCGTCTCGTTGGGGGATATGCTTTGAATAACTTCTGATTAAAGTAAAGAATAAGGGCTTCCTTTGTGTACTGAGATAGCAACCCTTGCTACCTTAGTACAGGGCATTTTTTCTCTCCCATTTGTAATCCTTTGATATCGAGAAAGCCAGACAAATTAAAAAGTGAATCTCTCATAGAGCTTAGAATGATCATGATTCCGGGGGTAAGTTCATTGATTTGAGATCGATTAGTCTCTATTTCAGACTGCGCGCACAAACATTTGTAGAGCCTAGGTGTGTAGAGTGACCAAGACAGATCTGTACAGGTAGCCTGAGGTAGAGGAAATTAAGATGAGGAGAATCGAAATAATTTTGATAGGATAGGTGCTGAGAATTGCATCGTGCTTAGCAAACTCACAGAGAAATAATGCTGTTGATGATATCAAGACTAGCTTGATTGTTTTTAAAGCAAATGTAATTTCTAAGCATTGTATAAAAATAATTATCAACACTATTAATAAAACGCAAGAAACGTACTTCAAAGCATGACGAAACAAACATAACTAAAAATGTGGAAACAGTAAACTATACAATTTATAATTCAGAGCCATATTCAATCCACTACTGGATGAGGCCTCTCCTGGAGTGAGGAGTTGGTGGTCTACTGCTCCCACGCTGACCAGACGTTGGGAGAGGAGAGTCGAAGCTCTCAACTATGATAGTCACTGTTTCTTTATCCACATCAGCTCCCTAATCGAATCCCGATACTGGGTGGGCACCTTTCCAAACCGTCTCGCTTTGGAAAAAAAAAACCTTGGCAGAGCCGGAAATCGAACCCGGGACCCCACAATCGGCAGTCAGCGACAATAACCACTAGGCCTGGTAAACTATATAGATATGTGAACAACATAGAGACTAGCAATTATCTTTCAAGGCAACCATTTCCAATCGAGTCCTTCTCCAAGCACTATAAATGTTAGTAAACTAACAAAAACACTTGTTATACAGTTAACTAAAAGGTACGGATTACACCTAGCGTGCCACGCGTTTTCTCACGTTTGGGGAGGTTTTACGTACAAAGTTGCAGCTAGTGGTAGCTAAATGTTGGATGCCGTGAAAGTATTTATTCTAAACTTTACATTAACGCGTCTCGATGAATTTGGGATATATAGTTTTTTCGATGTTGTACAGTCACTTACTAAAGTAAATGAAGGTTGGATGTATAAGAAATAGAAGTGATTTCCTCCATGAAAATTGTTTCACTGTACCCCTAACAGTTAGACAACCAACATGACAGTACAAATGTCCGCTGAAACATGGAATGCCAGGAAGAATTTCCAATCCATTTGGAGGAAGAAAGAATTGGCCCTTGAGCATCATTTAGAGAACCACGAGAGAGTTAGACAGAAATTACATTCACGTTAAGTTCTAAGAGATAGGAATAAAAGCAAGGGAAAGGAAAATAATAATATGGACATCATGCAGGATTCATCATTATGTTATGCAAAAAAACTTCTCTTGTTCGAACACACACATACAGGGAGAGAGAAAGAGAGAGAGAAAGAGAGGATAAAAGAATAGCCTTTTCAAAGGATTTACTTTTATATTTAGAAACACAAAGTTATCCTTACACTCGCCGTCTCTCTCTCTTTGTATCTCTTTATCTCTCTAACGTTTTAGTTCTGGAACACTCACGCGCACATAAAGAATGAGTGTGAGTGAGAGAGTAGCAATAAGCAATAGAAAAAAAGAGAGACAGAAGAAGAAAAAGAAGCAAAGACATGAGAAGGAAACGTCAGGAAAAACAGGGACAGAGAAAGGCCAATAAAAAATATGATAACTACATTGAATTGAATTGAATTGAATTAACCTTTACTGTAGGGTGAAGTTCAGCATACGCTGCTTTTCCACTTAACCCCCCCTTAAAAAAATACAATTACAAAAAATATAAAGTACAATACAAAATTATAGAATATACCAAGAAAAGAAATACGTACTATACAGACAAAGCAGTTAAAGTTCATAATAGAATTATGTAGTTAATTACACTCGATACCACACAAACTTGAGAAAAAATACAAAAAAAGCAGAAAATGCCCAGTAGAAGAAGAAAATAAAAAATATAGAATACAACACAATACAAAAGTATAGAATACACCGAAGCAAGAAATACGTGCTACACAGACAAAGTAGTGAAAGTTAATAAGAGTTATGGAATTAATTACACTTTATATTACACAAACTTTAGTATTTAAAAAACAAACAGAAAAAGCCCAAGCATATTATACAGCCCCTTTTACAGTTGTGCAACATATTGTTGTATTATACAACTACCCAGATCATAAAAAAGATAATTATACTCGATATTACATAAAAGAAAAGGAAACTGAAGAAATAGAAAGGTTTCGTGTCATTTTAACCAGAGTCATAACATAAGTACTGTTGGTTAATAGTTGCTTCTGGAGCAAATACTCCGTCAATTTTGATTTAAATTTATTGAAGGTATTCCACGAGTTCCACGCTCTAGGAGCAGAAACAGAGAAAGCACCAGCAGCCTTGGATAAACGGTAACGGGGAACATTTAATGAACTAGAATTTCTGGTTGAATAAGAATGATAAAATGACCAAAAACCTAGTTTATTAAATAGATAACCTGGCGACTGGTTCTTTATTATTTTATGAAGGAAACAGCAAAGTCGTAAGTATCGTCTTCTAGACATGTTTAACAGATTCGCATTGTTTAGATAATATAGTATATGTTCAGATATCTTAAACCCATTTACAAACCGAGTAGCTGCATTCTGCACACTTTGAATCGCGCGAATATTATTGAGTGATAAGAGCGGACCATAAACTGCATCGCAATAATCGACGTGTGGAAGCAGAAGAGTTAGCACAAGATGTAGTTTGGTGCTCTCATTAAAGTAATGCCTTAGTTGATACAGAGATCTAATTATGTTCAGCCTATTCCAAAGAGGTTGGCCGTATTGATTAGGCTGTTTTGAGCTGAAAATTCTCTAAGTCCAGCTTCGGGTATCTTCCAGAACAGTAAACCAAAGATACCAGGTTCGAGTCTTCAAAGTTACGGTGAACCTTCGCAATTGGAAAATATTTGAGAAAATGTGTTTTTCTTCTTTTAAGTGCAATAGAACATGTTGAAATGTTATTAAGCGTAGAAAAAAGTAACATTCATTGAAGTACGTAATGATAGAGTATTTCAAAACTATCCATACATCTGAGCACGTGATGGTTTTGTCACCTATGTTTTCATTCGTAAAAGAACATCTCAAATGAAAGCAAAGACAGTAAACATATTTTTCGTGTTCATAGTACAATAAACAAGACAAAAGAGAGACAAAACAACAGCATTTGGAACGTATATGAATGTCATTGTCTTGGACACCGAAAATTCAATCATGTTTCTTCAGAAGGAGTCTTCTCAAAAGGATCGTTATAAATATGTTCATGTTAGCTCAGTGGTAGAGCGCTGAGGCTTCTCATCGAGAGATTCTAGGTTCGAACCACGTTTGGGACAAATTTTTGTCTGTAATGATATATTCCTCAAAGCATGAATAAGTAGGTAAAAATTGCATTAAAATAAATCAGTTTTATATGTATTCATACAATCATTTCAGGATATAATAATTATAATGTTTAAAAATCACATCAGGGACATGATGGGTGTTGACAGAACGTCCGTAAATGTGAACCTTAAATATCAATAAATTGAATCGTGTAATAACAACAAATAATTGCGTGTAGCGTATTTGTCTGCAGCTATTTGTCATACGAAAGTTACGTCTCCATATTCTCATTTACCTTCTTGAAATAGCCAAAGGATATCAAAAGTAAATAAGGTAACAAGGGAAAAATGTTCAAAGTCGGATCATCGTTGCAGACCGCAAGTTCAATATCCCCAAAATTCACGATCCCCACGAACGATGAGGACACTAAATTGTACTTTAGTTTCTTTCAACACGTTATCAATTCAGTACTCTTAAATGCTTTTTTCATATGGACGTGGTGAGGCTTCCATATCTCTCTCTGGCTTGGTTCCATATTATACACTTTGTTCTCTGACGAAAAGAAGTTCCTATTGTCTTATTAACTAAGAGGAAAAAATGTTTGAAATAACCAGGGCTAGAACCTATGTCCATGTGGCATTGGTTTAGAAAGCAAAAGTTTTAACCATGGGCTACTTTTATAAATAGAAATATATTGACAAAATGTGTCTTATTGAAACACCACCAGATTGAGTGGACCATTAGTGATTTTAGATAAGGAAGATCAGATTGGTTTAGGTTAGTTATCGCAAAATTATGTCATTCCTGGACAAGTCATCCAATTTTAGAAAAATGGTTACATCACCATTTTAGAAACATTTTATTTTTCGTATATGGGTTCCTACGTACCTGAAGATATCAGAACGACTTTTGAAAGAAATGTTATGCTTTTTATATCTCCCGGGGTGACCATATTTCCAACATGGCGGGTGACATTTTTATTCCCATAGACATGTACGGAAACCTGCATATCTCAAAAACTAGAAGAACTAAAGAGCTGAATTATAAACCATTGGGTAGCTCTTGAAGTGCACTTGGAAGATGTGGAATCCCGTCTTTTAAAATTAATTTCTTCATTCCAAAAATCAGACTGAAAAATGAGTTACGAATTGTATAAAATTCGATTTTTAAACCAAGTTTTCGGGGTGTAGGAATTGAATAAAATTCTGCAAAAAAATTTCATGTTTATACCTCTCAAAAGAATTTCTGGCTTACATCACACTCTTTTTTTTCTACGAGTGTTCAAACATGGCCCTTTGCGAAAAATGCAGGATTTCGGGCTTAAATATCTCATATGCGTCCTCATGAAACAATCTGAAATGTTGTTTCGAAAAAGCTTTCTATGTGACCAACTAACAGTAGAAACTGCAACTTTCATTTTGTGATGGTTTGGTCAATACCAGTGGATTTTTTTCGCCATACGATGCAAATGCGAATGTGTTATCTTCACGAAGCTCATCATGTTTTGGGGAAGGAGCTGAATATAAGACTGCAATTTATCTTGTGATGTTTAGGACTATCAACAGGATGATTGTGAATAAAATTCGTGGTGTTGAATCGCAGCACTTTTTGGCTACAGGAAAAAGGCCGGATTTGGGTCTAAAATATCTTAAATAGGCCACCATAAAAAAATCTTAAATTTGGTCTCGAGGAAGCTTTGTATGTGCTCAAATCACAGTAAAAATGGCATTTTTTAAAATTATTTTTGAGTGGTTTGGTGAAAAAAAGTTGTGCATGGGAGTTAAAAGTGTGCCTTTCAAGCAGTGTAGTAATATGAAGCTGCATATACACATATAATCCGTTTGCACTGACCAAACCAATTAGAAATAAAAGTTGCAATTTTGGTTGTGAGCTGACCATTAACAAGGCTTCCTTTCAATTTAAGTTCATTTATTATTACACGTTTTATATTAACTTGCTCTGAAATCATCTCTGGTACAAATCTTGTAATTGATTTTTAGCTCACTTCCCATCATCCGATTTCTTTGAAATTTTGGAAACTTGCTTGCTTGACAATACAATATTCAATCATTAGATATACGGCAAAATAATCCAGTTAACTGTAATTAATTAATTAAAATAATTCGAAATCATCCTTAAATGCACGCAACACCGCAACTATTTTGTGAAATTTGGGTTTCCTATCTCGCAGGGAGTTTAATATTCATCTATTATACATAAAAAATAGTTAAAAAGATTTTTTTTTAAAAAAAACACGCTTTTTTTAAGATGGACTACAAAGTAAAAAATAATAAGTTGAATTAATCTTATGAATCGGAAAATAAAAGCGTGGGTGCTCTTGCTTACCTTATCATAAAATCATAATATCTAAGAGCACCTACACTTTTACTTTCCGATTCATAAGATTAATTCAATTTATTATTTTTTACTTTGTAGTCCATCTTAAACAAGCGTGTTTTTTTTAATTCCTTTTTAATTTTATTTTAACAGATGTTCCAGCCCGAAATCCTGCATTTTTCAACGAAAGGCCATGTGTGAACCCTGTTAGAAATAAAGGGATGTAATTAAACCAAATGATTTTTTTGAATATATATACTCTTTTGGTAGGTCTAAACATTACAAATGACTGCAGCCTTATATTTGACTTATTCACAAATAAAAATGTGGTCTCTTTAAAGATACCACATTTGCATTCGCATAGTATGACAGCGGAGGAATTCCACTTGCACTGACCCAGCGAGCCAAATGCCGACTAAGACGGCAAATGTTCGGGAATTTTGGTCGGGCCGGAATCGGGGATAGCGAACCCAAAATAGTAGGGAAGTAGATGGGGGAAGGTCGACGTGCAGCCACAAGTGGCGTTTGGTCGTCGGGCCATTTCCGGGCCGCCGTCGGTCTCTGACTTGCCGGTATACAGGCGAAACTTCGACCATTCCCAAGCTCTTGATGGTGGGGAAAGGATGGACACCGGCCAATTGCCTTTGGTCGGGAAAAGGCAGCTCCCCGTCCATTTCCTGATGGCCGAGAGAAGAGCGAGGCCCGGTTTATTCTTGGTGGTCGGGAAATAAGCGAGATCCCATCAACTTCCTGGTGGTCGGGAAAAAGGTTGGGGGGCCGGCAATTTTCCGACTGTTTTAATCTGGAATTTTTGTAACTCAAGTATCGGCATTCCGTTTCAAAAGAATTCTGCCGGTAGATTAGAATATAGAAAGATGAAAAGGGGAAACATTCTTTACATTAGTTAAAAGCAAAAGTGCCTGGGGCGAGGAACTTTTAATTTGTTCTTTGTCCTAGCTGTTGTCTGCAGCGTCACTCGATCGGAAGCTGTCTTCGAGTATGTGGTTGTGTGGTCTAGTGGATAAAGCACTGGGTAGCTATTCTAAAAATATCGGGTTCGATCCCACCAGAGACTAGTGATTTTTTAAAAAAACAAGGTATTACTTTTTTCATTTCTACTTTCGAAATATGCACTTCTTTTCTTCCTTATCAAAAATCAGTCAAATAGGTTAGTTAAAGCCAGATTACACATACATTTCAAATATAGAGCTTAAACAGTGTGGCCTAGGCGTTGATATGTCAGTCAGTCAGGATTTCTGTTTTATATATATATATATATATATATATATATATATATATATATATATATATATTATTATTATTATTATTATTATTATTATTATTATTATTATTATCATTATTATTATTATTATTATATTATAATATTACTATTATTAAATTTGCCATTTATAAGTGCACATAGAACTTGAACATATGGAGTTGAAGTAATCGCAGACATTCTCATTTGTAAATATTTATGTAATTAATGCCTTACTTATTGCTGTATTTTTGCATACTCTGCTCTTCTCATTACTATTATTATTATTATGCGATTTTAGAATATGCTATTTTAAAAATTAAAGGGGACAAAAAGGGACTATCATTGAATGGTATGAATCAACTGTTTGTATACGCGGATGATGTAGATTTTATAGGGGACGATATAGATGCACTACAAAGCAACACCGATGCCTTAGTAGAAGCGTGCGATGAGATAGGTCTACAGGTAAACATAGATAAAACAAAATACATGATAACAAGCCGAAACACAGGGAATGAAGGAAATAAAAACATAACAATTAGGGATGAGGTCATAGAGAAAGTAAACAAATTTAAATAGTTGGGAGCATACGTAACAAGCAAAAATGAGGTCACGGAAGAAATATAAAGTCGCCTAGTATCAGGCAACGCATGTTTCTATTCAGTTCAGAAACTGCTAACATCGTCATTAATATCAAGGAAATTGAAATTAAAAATATACCGAACGATTATTCTGCCGGTAATACTTTACGGTTGCGAAAGTTGGAGTACGACCCTAGCAGATGAACATAAATTACGTGTATTTGAAAATAAGGTTTTGAGAAAGATATATGGTCCGAAACGGGACGAGATGACTGGAGAGTGGAGGAGACTGCATAATGAAGAACTCCACGGACTCCATTTGCAGTGCATGTGTTACGTAAGAAGCCCGGTCACGTGTCTTATTTTTTATGTTCTACCACCTGAAAAAAAAATCATGGTTATAAAACCACTAAAATACATAATGTATATTTATTTCGAGCCAACTGTTCTCTTAGTTTTTAAATTCAATTTTCAAATTTTCTAACTTCTCTAAAAATTTGATTTTGGAGCCAACATAAATGAATCAATCTTGTAGAGCTTGAAAAAATGTCCAATTTAAAAAAAAATCGTAGGTACAAATCCGACCGATATATTCCTAAACTACCAAAAAACACACTTTAATTTATTTTGAGGTTAGGTTAGCATCTTTAGAGCTGAAATTAGATCGAGAGCCATATTTTTTTATGCTGAATACGGCAGTATATTTATCATGATTCCTTCCAAGACACTTTTCACCATCTGACCCTGCTAGGCGGTTTATTATTAATAATTGTTTTCTTTCATTTTTCGTACATTATCTCAAATTACTGAAAAAAGTGACCATTGGAACATGTAGTTTAGCTACTAAAAGATAGGATGTATATAAACCCACCAGAACAGGATGCATACTGAGCGACAATGAGGTTTGTAAGGAGGAAAGGTGCGTTCGAAGGGAGCTGGACTTCGTTAGCCGCGTGGAAGGCGCAGCCCTCGGTTAGCGGCGGGTATACGCGAAAGTGCTGTTAAAATTGTTCCCCATCTTGTTTAAGATGACTTCCATCTGAAGCACCATAGAAATAGCAAGATTGATATGAAAAAAGATTGCGACCGGGACGCTAGATTCTTTATCGCTTCAGTTTTTGAGGTTCTAAAAGTACGATTCTCTTAATGTAAATCCCAGTGTTGGCTAGATGTCATGGAATGACTGTAAATACTACTGCGAGACCACATATTGCCAGCTACCAACGTGGCGCATTGGTATTTTCGAAATAAAAAAATCTAGTTCGATTCACGGCGGGGCTGAGATTCTTCCTCTTTTTTTTTACACAATATATTTTATATGTTCATATTTATTATTAATAATGGCTTTTTGCACTTTTTATGGATTATCTTAAATTAGTGACCATGGGAACATGGTGAGTAAGTGCTGAAATCTAGGATGTATATTGTATATAAATAAACGGCTGGGTAGCGAGTTTATTGGCTGATTTGACAACTCTTTTATTATGGTCTGTGTGGATAAGTGGTCAGGTTGTCAGACTCTCATTATCAATGTCGTTGGTTCGATTCCACGCCCGGGTTTTCAATTATATTCTCCATGGATTAAGCATTGTAAATTATATTCGCGATTGCTCCTGAAAGAGATTTATCCCGTAAAGGGAAAAACACTAGGCAGAGAGAGAGGGAAGCAGGAAGAGAGAGACGCAGATTGTGCATTCATTAGCGTTAAAATTTAATTTATTTCCATGTCTTGCGCCATTTTTCTTTCCCTTTCCTTGTTTTCTCCACTCTTTTTTCGCTCTTTGCCCGTCTTCTTCCATGGTTTCTCTCTCTCTCTCTGTGTGTGTGTGTGTGTGTTTGAACAAGACAAGAATGGCATTTCTGCCTATGTATCTCGTGGTTCTCTAAATGATGCTGAAGGACTTAACTTTCTTCCTCCAAATTTAGGGATATCCTGGCATGCCATGTTTTGTCGCATATTTGTACTGTCATGTTGGTTGTCTAACTATTAGGCGTATAGTGAAACAATTTTGCTGAATGAAAGAGCAAGTATTTCTTATAACTCCAACCTGCACTTATTATTGTAAGTGGCTGTACGTCACACTTTCCTCCTCACACCACTGGTTTCCATGCGAGATCACCTCCTACTTTATCATCTTGAGTCCGGCTCTAACTATAACATCCTTGCTGGGGCCAAGGATGTTCTAATAGAGGATATGAGATTTCGCCAAGAACATGAAGGCAAACGTCACAGCTTAATTCCGCCCAGTTAACCCGCTAACTCCAATCAAAAATAATGTTTTCGGCTAACAAAGATGGGAACAAGCTCTGTTATTGTCTGCTAACCAATCAGGTGCGGGGCTTAGTCCATGTTCAACTGATGTTTTTGGCTTCACTTTTTGCTGGGCATGAGATAGCTAGAAGCATATCCTCTATTAGAGCATCCTTGGTTGAGGCAGACGAAATAAAGTTGTTAAGAAAGTTGTCGTAGCAAATTTATGTTCGCAAACACTGTTGCTTACGAAGAACTTAACTGAAAACTTGTCTGTTAGCTGGATAAAGACCAATGTTTGTTTCTGTTTATTAGATTAAATAAATAAACAACGATCAATGTATATTTTTCTAACGGTAGTTTTATTTCCACACAAATACAAGGAATACGAGTAACACATTACATTCATGTTACAACTGGAATTCCTTCATCGGGTACAGTAAAATCATAAAAAGCTGTAAGAAAAAAGTGAATATAATACCTGAGATAATAACTTTACTAGAATGATTCAGGTACTATTTTACTTGGTAATATCTGGCCTTTACCGTCAAGTTCTTTCTTTCATTTTCTATACTTACTCAATCAAAGCTATTTAGAATAGTACAAAATTTGATTTAATTCAGATTATTAAATTATATATATATAAACTTATTTCGAAATAGAAATGCAACTTCTTTTAAGAAAATAGTTTTAAAGTATCTTTCAAATATATTCGTCAGAAGTTTACATTCAAAAAGTTTGAAAAGACATCTTTAGAAGTACAAATTCAAAATTCGCCAAGATGTGGAAGATCGTAGTAAGTAACTCATGTATGAAGATTCGTCTTCATACAAATGCTATATACAGTAGTTAAACGGTGCCAATAATTGACAGCAATTTGCACTCTACTTGACATAATAGGCCAGAATTTCTCATTTCAAATGCTATATGGTATTCATAATCCTCTAATACTTTATCTTAGTATCAACCTTTGATAAAGAAGCTGCAATATCCATTCCTGCTTCTCTAGATAAAAGAAATCTTTTCTTATTTAAAAATTCTATACTATACTTTGAATACCAAGATTATATTTGCAGCTAAGAAGTCTATCTGCCGCCAAATACCAGATTCTTACATTGTCATTCTAATGAATTGTTTTAAAACCTCACCGTAGTAATTTAATCTCGTATCAGCATCCATTTTTTTCTATTAGTTCGCTACAAAAAAAGCAAAGCAGTACAAGAAAGTTGCGAGAATTAGCATTCTAGAAGTATTGTTTTATAAAATCATGTAATGTTAGAACCATATATTACCCGAATTCGAGCAAAAGGTGCAAGCTCTTCACTATCAATAAATTTGTTGTGGGGTTTATGTTACGCCCAAATCTCCCTACTAAGACATAATGTAAGACATAATGACGTATGTTTTCTGCATAAAGCCAATCCTCAGATTAATGTTTCTTCTGCATATTTGTCTTTCTTTATATTTTAAGAGTAATTTGATGTTATTGTCGTTAGAATTATCACCGGGCAACAATACAACAAATGAATACTGATTCCTAAAACCGAATTAAGTTTTAATTATAACAAACGCGCAAAAAAATACTTATTTTTGAAATCGGAAATTTTGAAGATAGACCCTAGATCGTAGTAATCATTGACCGTTCCTCTTAGCTGCAAATGAATCGAAAGCGAACTCCATTTCTTAGACTTCGGTGTTCAGGTTCTGAGTAGTGTTTGGAGCTTCCTTTTTAAGGCTGACAATAACCACTTTCCGTTTCTTCTGTCGACGTTCGCAATATTCTGAGTACAAGTGGAAGACAATTTGCCACATGAGGATGTTGTACACTAGGAATAAAAGAACAAAAGATTATTGTACATATGTTGTAAGAAATGACATAGACAGAGTTAAGTGCAAATGCTACCGCTTGTGACATAACAGTAAATAGCTAAGTAATAACACTTGGGGAACACCAGAAATGGTCTATCAAGTGACAAGTATATATGGTCTTATTGTAACAAATGAAACCTAATGCTTCTTGAGTAAGTAGTAACGAGGAAACAGATCGTGAAATGTCCATCACTCTCAGCTGTAGGTTCACAAACATCTTTTTAAAAAAAGAGGGATAAAAATGGACTTAAGATAAAAACAAGTAATACTCTGGAAACAAGACATTGTAAACAACGTTAATCAAAATGAAAGATTTAAAATTTGTTCAGTGATGGATTTTATTTCATTGATTTATTAAGAATTTTTACTGGATTAAAGGGTTTCGATTTTTCATATTTTTTTTTAGTTGACGTAAAAGTTGAGCATTTCACAAAAAAAAATCCATTTTAAAAATATACGAGCATTCCGTAGCATTCCTTTTCGACCGTTTCATGAAGTAAAGTAAACTCGATTTAGTCCGTAACAATGATTTATCAAAGATATGTTAACATTCGTTTAGAGTTGTCGGAAGTAGGTTTGTTCAAAAACGAGCCTGATAGCTTCAATCAATCTTTTAACCACAATCATGGCTTCGGCCTAAGTCATAGATGCCTAAGGACCATACACAAATTCACTTTAATCATATCTTATGCTAGGAAAGGATTGATAACTTGCTCAGTTGATAATCCTTAAAAAATCAGCGTTTCATTACATACCTCTGTGGAATTCAAGAAACAAAAGAAAAGTTTTTCAGCCAACAGGAGTCGCAGACTTCATAGTTCTTCCATGTCCGCAAATAACAATAGTAGTTGGTAAAGATACTGATTTATTAATTTTTGTGTTATATGATGCCAAACTGCGCCATATAACTTCGTTTACCCAGAGCAAATCGTTGAATCCTAAAGGCCACTTGACATTCTAGAAACTTGGCAACCTTAGTTCTTTTAAAAACTGTTCATCTCTGTAATTACCACGAATGATTTACACCCCTGATTCTCAGCTCCTCATATAGACCGAATCGTCTAATGCAGTGCTCCTTAAAATTTTTTTTTAAGCCACGGACCGCTTTAAAAATGTTATAAAATACTATGGACTCTAATCCGAGAAAGAAAGAAAAAACTTTTAACACATTAAGTGTAGTAACAACGCAACACTACTTTTACCAAGGATAACAAAACCGTTACATTACACTCATTCATTTATTAAACAAAAAAACACACGTACTTCGTGACTGTAGCGCCACATAGTCACCAAAATGCATACTTAATTCGCAATTGCAAATACTCTGTCACTACGGCAGTGTTTCTGTAACTGATTTGTGAGCCTATAACAGGTTCCGTTCAGAAAGATCACTCCCAACGCATTCTAAACTAATTCCAAGTCAAATAAATAATGTACTTCTTTTATGAATAACATGGGTAAGGCGTAGAGATGGATAGAGGATGGATGGTTGGATGGATCTTGGATGTTTTCCTTAACTGCGATGTGGAAGGCAACGAAAAGGTATTTTCCCTAGTTAAAAGGCACAAGGTATGTCCCAAGACAAAATATTCCGGTTGTAAACTTCGGAACTCCTGGGGATGACTTATTGCGCAAAGAAAGAAATCGAACGGAACAGAAGAAAACAAGAACAAAGGAGAGAAGACAAGATTAAGAATCGGAACATGGAACGTCAAGTCTCTTTTGGAAGCAGAGAAGTGATGAAAACTTGAAAGAGGAAACAGTATGGACGCAATAAGACTGTGAAATTAGATGGCAACGAACATATGAAATTCGAGATGTAGAATATAGAATATTCTATTCGGGACTGGAAAGAGGAGGAAGAAGTGGAGTATGTGGAAAGCGTCTAAAAGAGAATGTCATGAAAGCAGACTATACCAATGAGCATATGATGATTTGATGGTAAGGAAGAAGGAATGACCTGGTTATAATACATATGAACATGCCTATAATTAAACATCCTGAAGAAGAGGTCGAAATTAATATCTGGAAGAGTTGATTCAGAGAGAACAGAAGATGGAATGGGCGACTTTAATGGAGTAGCAGGTAAAGAACAAGACTGGGAAGTAGTATAAGGGTTTAGAAGGAGAAACCGATAGGCCAAAGATTAGTTGGCTCTTCGAACAAATACTTAATGGTGGTGGGAAATACGTAGTTTAAATATCATAAAAGAAGAGATACATCTGGATAAACTCAGAAAACAAGAGGTTGCAAATCAACTATGTGCTAATTCAGGACAAATTTAAGGATCATTCATCGTGATTTTGTCATATACAAACATAATTTAAGAAAAAGAAATATATACAAGAAAAATAAGCGACAAGAAGAACTCACATAAAAGTAGGAGTAGACTTGCACTTGGAAATATATCCTTCAAACTGCTGTTTGGGTGAAATTATTGTTTGCCGTTAATACCATAATTTTGAGTTTCTAATACAACTTATAGATAGGGAAACTATATACAGCGAAAAAAAAAGTATTTGGACAAGTTCGACAAAGAGAAAATCGGACTATCACACGTAAAACATGGACCATTTCGAAATCTCTTGTCCTTTTATGATAATTTGGATACCTTAGATAGAATACTTAAGAAATAACTATCACTCGATACACCTGGAAGGTAACAGGCAACGATAGAGTGACGACTACGTACATTCATCACAAAAAATGTATTTTTACAGCCCCGTACTACTCTCAAAATAAATCTTTTTGTGTACAAGAACACTTAGTGTATCGAGGCAATCCACAAAGTGTCAGGCAAGCCAAACTTGTTGGAAAGTCATGCTCTACCGTTGGATACATCATAAAGCAACGTAAAAAGAGCAATTAATGCGGGATAGAACCAGTTCTGGCCAACCAAGAAAACTAACTGCCCGGAATGAAACTACATTCTTCATTCTGTGAAAAATACTTAAAGAATTAGTGCTAAAGATTTGGTTACTTCACTCGCCTAGAATATGTAAGTTAATGCTAGTAATTCATTGAACAACCCAAAATTCTTTGAAACAATTGGGATTTAGAAGATGTGTATCCAGGGTATGAATACTGGCCACTCTATTAGTAATTACACAACCCCAAATCTTAACGGACCCTCCAACATTTTTATCAAACAATGTTCTGCTTTCTGAAAGCTCCATTCTTCTATCGCCACACGTCCTGATATCTATCACTACAATACAAGTTTATCTTAGTCTCACCCTAGAAAAACAATAAACTTTTTCCAAAATTTCAGGCACTCATATTGATATTTCTTGGAAAATTAGAACTTCTTCTTTCTGCTTTCTTCTGATATGTATGTTTTGTTTCTGATTACACATCTTCTGAATCCCAATTTTTTGTCCACATCTACACATCTGTAACATTAACTTGCATATCCTAGGCAAGTGAAGTAACCAAATCTTTATCCCTAATTCTTTGAGTTTTTTCACAGAATTAAGAATGTAGGTTTCATTCCGGGCAGTTAGCTTCCTTAGTTGACCAGAACAAATCCCCAATAATTATTCTGTTTTATGTTTCTTTATGATGTATCAAACGGTAGAGCTTTCCAACAAACTTGGCTATGGCTCAGTACCTTTTACCTTCCGTACGTAATTTGAAATTAAAGTGAACAGTTCCAATGTTGTTCAACTCAATTTGTTCCCCATGCTGCTTCTTTATGCCTGACACGGTGTGGATTGCTTCAATACACCACGCAGAGTGCTCTTGTACACCAAATAATTCCTAGAACATTTATTTCGAGAGTAGTATGGGGTTGTACAAATACATTTTTTGCCATGAATTTAAGTAGTGATCACTCTTTCGTTGCTGTTACCTTCCAGGTGTATCGAGTGATAGTTATTTCTTAAATATTCTATCTAAAGTATCCAAATTATCATAAACAGGCAAGAGATTTCGAAATAGGCCACGTTTTGCGTGTGATACGTCTGCTTTTCCTCTTTGTTGAACTTATCCAAATATTTTTTCTCACTGTAGGTGAGACAGAAGCTTCTTGAACCATGCCTGTGGAGATCGAGAACAGAGAATTTTTTTAAAAAAATACTAGTGTACCCGTGCTGCTCCGCAGCATTTTAAAATATGGAAACTGGATAGATACAAAGAGAGGTAATGAAGTATTAGGAGAGAAGAATGTTGTAAAATAAAGGACAAACACAGAATAGAAAATAATATCATAAATCAGTAATTATGATAGAACAAAAAAAAGATAAAGTACTCTTTAAATTTACAAAACTTTTTACCAAACAACGTTAGCGGTGCGTCGATCTATTGGTTTTAGTTCAATTTTTACATTCTCAAAAGATCTAGCACACGATAGTGTTACATACAACAGGCAACGACTGAAAAGAGTTTCACGCAAATATATGCTTACAATATTGAGTGTGAGGGCTACTCTGGGGTCTTGTTTATAGTCATACAGAATGCAAATTGAATTTAAAACTGAATTATTTTGAAAGAAAATGGAAAAGAAGAGTCAGATGACGATAAATGAAAGCGAAGAAGAAGTACTCTTTTAGTTAACATTAACCTCAGTTGTAATTTGTAGATCTAAGAAGTTATCACATGTTTTGTGAAGAATTAATCTTATGCCATTATGTAAGCCTTGTTCTTCGTTAAGTTCCTCCAAAACATCGCCATACATCCTTCTTCTTTCAGTTCTAGAATATATGGTGGTAAGCCGCTCGTGTCTAAACTGTCCGAAAGTTCAGTGGCTATTGTAGAATTTCAGTTTCATCTTCAGTAACTAAAGAATTTACCCTGAAGTAGGATTTTCACCTTCCAGAAGGCCGATCAAAACTTTTGAATTTAGCGTGTTAAACTGACCCAGAGAAACTGGAAATAGCTCAGACGATGTAATATCCTCTCCGTAAGTGTCAGTGATGATATTAGTTTCTGAGAAGATGCAGGCTGGCAAACCAATAGAATATGACTTTCTAGAATACAATGACGGATTTCAATCTTTTATATAAAAAAATAATCAATAAAAGTTCTTCTTGGTTAGTTCCCACATTTTTACCTACTAACGTCTGAGCGAATGGAGAAAAGATTTTGAAACAATTTTAAATATAGATAAGCAAAGAAAGCTTGACGTTCCTTAAAAACGATCAGAAAATATTTTTGCAAGACTCGGGATCGAACCGAGTACCTTTGGCACCGAAATCCGAAACGTTACCGATTACACCACGGAACCAGTTGAAACATAGCGGGGTCCGAGAGTTCTTTATACGATAGTTCAAGAAAGGATTAACAGAGTGCACTCGACTATTGTGTGGGCGTCTCCGCAAGAACATCTAGACGGGAGGGATGCGAATGGTTCGTAACATACCTACTTTTTTAAATTTTATTTATGACCTTAAAGCATCTAAGGCTCAGGCCGGTTTGGGGAGGCGAAGGGAAGCGGGAAGGTGTCGGCCAGGGCCTAATTTGAAAGTACCATTCCGGAATTAGCCTGGTGTGACAGGAAAAACCCTAGAGAAGCATGTCAGAATAGTTGGCCGCTGAAACTCTACCCAAGGCCTCCCGAATGCTAATCCAAGGCCTCGGGCTCGAGAGTCACGGCCGCTTGATAACATATTTGTGTGTAAATACGAAAATTAAAAAATAAACATTCATGAAAATAGGTTCAGTAGAAACGGCTGGGCGACTGGACAAAGCTTCTGAAGAAAAGATTCTCATAAGAAATACATAGGGAAGAAAATGAGATCCTGTTTTATTCAAAGTTGATAATGAGGAGAAGAATGCGAATGCTTCATTACATATCTAGGCGTAATTAGGAACACTTTAGAAAAGGAAAATAACTTAAATCGGTCCAGTGAAAGCCGCTGGGCGACTGGACAAAGGTTTTACGAAACTATTTTAAATATATTTTAATGTTTTCAAACATTTTCCGACAATTTTCAGATTTTAAAGAAAAAATGTGTTTTTGAAAATGTTCCTCAAAATTCGACATTTTTTGATATTTTTTTTTAATGGAAATTTTGTGTTTTTAAATATGTTTCCGAAAATCCGGCTTTTATGGATTTTTTGAAAATTGAGTTTTCAAAATTATCACCAAAATTCATAGCAAGTTGGTCTGCGTCCCGTTTAGTTATCTTAATAAATCTTTATAACACTTTTTAATTTCCCAACACTCATGAAACACCTTTTAAGCACATAACCATTCCAAGATTTTCCTCAGTCACATGATGGAAAGTGCTGGGATGGTACTGTCATTATAGCCCCTGCCCGACACCTTGCAACACCCTTCCCCCCTATCTCGGCCTGAGCCTTAGTTGCCTAAAGCCGTAAATAAGATTCAAATTTAAAAATGAAGGTAGCAGTGAATAATATTTCACTTTACTCCCTAGTGCTTTGAAGGCCCATACCAAATTTTTTTACATATGAAAATGATTTAATGAGCTTTCAAAGAAAAAAAATACTACAATCCTAAAGCTAAAGTACTCACCCGTTGGTATGGGGTTAATAAAATATGTTGGAAACATTCAGTGGGACAGTTACCAATTCTCGCTTACACATAGCGGGCTGCGTCCTTAGCTTGGTAAGTTTTGGGGGCTGCCTGGCTTTATCGTAACCATAACCTCTGGGTGTCTGCGCCTCCATGGTACAAATATGCTGTATCTGTTACAACCACCACCACCACTACTACTACTACTACTACTACTATTCCTACAACAACAACAACTACTACCACTACTACTACTACTAATAATAATAATAAAAGTAATAATCCTGCCAAATACTACTATAATGATTTTAAATATTGAATCTACATATTTTTATTTACAACAATCCATATTTAAATATAAAAAATATTACTCGCCCGCTGGTGCGAGGTGAACAAAACATATTGGCAACAGTCATCGGGGTGTCACCAATATTCGATTCCCCGTGGCGAGTTGCGCCCCTAACTTCGGAAGTTTTTGAAGTTGCGTCCCCTTTATCGTAACTATAATTTCGGAGGAACTGCGCCTCCATGATAAAGATCTGCCCCCACACATTACGGCGCCAGCGACCCCATAGAGGAGTTTTTGATATATTTATTCTAGCCTACTCGTGATGGTTCACCTTCATACCAAGTTTCGTTTCTCTAGTTTCAGTGGTTTGGAAATGCCTTTTTCGGCTGCCATATTCGATTAAGATGGCGACTTTTTTAACGTTTTCCTATGTTATCGTGACTCACTCGTGTTGGTACACCTTAATACCAAATTTCATTTCTCTAGTTTCAGTGGTTTCGAAAATGCCTCTTTTGGCGGCCATTTTGGATTAAGATGGCAACTTTTTTTTACGTTTTATTGTACTATCCTGACTCACTCGTGATGGTACACCTTCATACCAAATTTCGTTTCTTTAGTTTCGGTGGTTTTGAAAATGCCTTTTTGGTGGCCATTTTGGATTAAGATGGGCGACATTTTAACATTTTCTTATTTATTTATTTTTTATTTTAAGTACCCTCCTTTCCACCCCCACCATTTAGCTATATTAGCTCAATCTTGTTTCGAGTGCTTGAGGGGCACAACAAATCTGAAATAGATTCTCCATAAGATTGGGGTAGACCATCCCCCGAATTCGTCTCCCTGCATGGAGGCATGGAGTCGATAGGACCTGATTGCACATGATTGATTTTAAAAAAATCTGGGAGGTTTGGGGGATATATTCTACTGGCCCAGTTCCCGGTGCACAAACCTGGGCCTTATTTCCGCGAGTAGGGGGGACTATATTACTTTATTATATATTTTCTTCAGTATAATACATAAAATACTTGAGCAGTACAGTATTTACCATTTTTTATAGTTAATATATATTTTTAGTACATATTATTTACTCATTTTATGTTTCTGTATTTAACTGTTTAGTTTCTTTTACGTTTTCTTATATTATCGTGACCCACTCGTGATGGTACACCTCCATACCAAATTTCGTTTCTCTAGTTTCAGTGGTTTCGAAAACGCTTTTCTGGGCGGCCATTTTGGATTAACTGTTATTCTTCAGTTGAGGAATGCTGTTTATTGATGGCTCGCTCATCTACGTATTTAACCGGATATTTTAAAAAAGAATTATCAAAATCGGTCCAGTAGAACGGCCGGCCGGACTGGACAAAGTCTGTGAGAAATATGATAAATATTCCCCATAAAGAATACATAAGGGAGAACACTCAAACACTTCAACTTCAGTTGAGACTTGACGGAGGGGAATGCGGTTTATTGATGATTCATCTATGTGTTAAGCTGGATATTTTAAAAAGGAGTGATCAAAATCGGTCCAGTAGAACGGACGGGACAAAGAAAAAACACTCGAACACTTCTCCTTCAGTTTGGACTTGATGGAGAACTATGCGGTTTCTTGATGCTTGATCTACATGTTAAGCTGGATATTTTATAAAAATAATGATCAAATTCGGTCCAGTAGAACGTCCGGGCGGACTGGCCAAAATTTGTGAGAAATATGATAAATATTCCTCCATAAGGAATACATAGTGGAGAACACTCAAACACTTCAACTTCAGTTGAGACTTGACGGAGGGGAATGCGGTTTATTGATGATTCATCTATGTGTTAAGCCGGATATTTTAAAAAAAGATTGATCAAAATCGGTTCTGTGGAACGGACGGACGGACTGGACAGATGGAAAATACTCAAACGCTTCTCCTTCAGTTCAGACGTTACGGAGAACTATGCGATTTCTTGATGCTTAATCTACATGTTAAGCCGGATATTTAAAAAAAATAATGAGCAAAATCGGTCCAGTAGAACGGCCGGACGGACTGTACAAAAGGAAAATACTCAAACGCTTCTCCTTCAGTTCAGACTTTACGGAGAACTATGCGATTTCTTGATACTTAATCTACATGTTAAGCTGGATATTTTAAAAAAATAATGAGCAAAATCCTTCCAGTAGAACGTCCGGGCGGACTGGACAAAATTTGTGAGAAATATGATAAATATTCCTCCATAAGGAATACATAGGGGAGAACACTCAAACACTTCTCCCTCACTTCATGCTTGACACAGAGGAATGCGGCTTATTGATGGCTCATCTACGTATTAAGCCGGATATTTAAAAAAAAAGATTTATCAAAATCGGTTTAGTGTAAAGGCCAGACGGATTGGCCAAAGATTTAGCAAAGTTTTTTAATATATAGACGTGACGGACAGCTATGCGGTTTCTTGATGCTTAATTTACGTGTTAAGGTGGATATTAAAAAAATAATGATCAAAATTAATGCAGTAGAACGGCCGGATGGACTGTGCAAAGGGAGAACACTCAAACGCTTCCCCTGCATTTCAGACGTGACGGAGAGCTATGCAGTTTCTTGATGCTTAATTTACGTGTTAAGTTGGATATTAAAAAAAAAAGAATGATCAAAATCGGTAAAGTAGAACAGCCGCACGGACTGTACAAAAGGAGAACACTCAAACACTTCTCCTTCAGTTCCCAATTGACGGCGAACTATGCGGTTTGTTGATGCTTAATCTACATGTTAAGCTGGATATTTTAAAAAAAGAATGAGCAAAATCGGTCCAGTAGAACGGGCTCGCGGACTGGCCAAAGTTTGTGAGAAATATGATAAATATTCCCCCATAAGGAATACATAGGGGAGAACACTCAAACACTTCTCGCTCAGTTCGAACTTGACGGAGAAGTATGCGGTTTCTTGATGCTCAATCTACATGTTAAGCTGGATATTTTAAAACAGAATGAGCAAAATCGGTCCTGTAGAACGGCCGGGCGGACTGGCCAAACCTTTTGAGAAATATGATAAATATTTCTCCATAAGGAATACATAGGGGAGAACACTCAAACACTTCTCGCTCAGTTCAAACTTGACAGAGAGGAATGCGGTTTATTGATGGCTCATCTACGTGTTAAGCCGGATATTTTAAAAAAAGATTGATCAAAATTGGTCTAGTGCAAAGGCCGGACGGACTTGCCAAAGATTTAGCAAAGTTTTTTAATATATAGATTTGTCAAATAAAGCAGTAGCTCCGGAAGGGTGAGCCGGACAGAAAGAGAACCACATTTGGGAAAGCTGGATAACTCCTCTGCATAGACTAACATTAGTTTATGTTATTTCCTAAGTTTATTTTCTAGTAACAGCAGAAACTTTGTTCTTATTAGTTAGAACATGATATGCTTTAGTGAATTTTTTTAACGTTATACTAAATTCTGTAATAGCTGGGCTTGGGAAAGCCTTCATAATGACTATATGTATACTATTATATGTGTTTTTTTTTTTAAATGAATATACAATATTTGGCAAAATCTGAATTGAATTTGTATCATATGTGCCTTCTTAGACCCTCACCTGGAAACAAAAAAAATATCGGAATGCCCCCCCCCCCCCAACCACCACCACCATAGTTACAGAGAAATCGGCGCCCTTGCTTGCCTGTTTTCAGGCCATGCTTCGAACATGTTTTATAGTGCCACGTGTGCAGTGATACTACAGTGTATGCAATTACGTGATACAAACAGTCTATGTGTTATATTTGTACACAGCACATAGTCCTTCCATCCATTTTGATCGTTATACATTTTCAGAGCCATCTAGCAGGCAAACTATCAACTTTCGGCTTATGTTTCACATGAACATACTTCATCTATATGATCCAAAGAATCACCTGACGCAATAGATCCCACTTGTTCTGGAACACCCTGTATTGTTGTCCCACCTGTAAAATTGTTTGCCCGTCCTTAAATCTAGTTCTGGCTACGGACCTGGATGTGTACTAGAACAAATCAAATCACTGCAAAGGGATGATAGCTAGAACAAATCGAACCATAGCAAACACCAACATCGGAAGAGAATAGGTTGAACAGGCATCCAGCACAAGTATGTTCGAAGTGAAAACATGAAATGTGGAGGTGAGAATAATAGCGAAACAAACGCCCACTAAGGAGAATCCCTGCTGCGGATTCATGAACAAATGATTAAATGTTTCGTATGGAACAGAAACGTGGATTCTATGAAAGAATGAAGAAAGGAATGTGCAATCCTTTAAAATGTGGAGAATGGAGAAATACGAAAAGAAGTAGTGCTGAAGAGAATAGAAGACAAATGATCAATAGTGGAGAAAATAAAGGAGAATAAACAATAGTTTGGACATTGGTTACGCAGAGATTGTGCAGTATAATTCTGAAGTATGTAGTTGAAGTTATAGTTGGGGAAAGAGAAAAAAAGAGGAAAACGACGAACCTAACTCCTTTATAATATTAAGAAGACAAATCTCATGTTGAGATAAAAAACGCAAGATCGGGATGAATAAATAGGGCATAGTTTCCCTTAAAGGACCCGCTGTTTTCGGCAGAGCACTGTTCATGATGATGTTAAAAGGACTGCAAAAAGAAATGTAAATTATATCATTACAATACACATTTTACACACTTCTTTTTACCATATTTAAACCGGGAAGTTCTCACATCTGAAGATAGTCTCATGTTTAAGAACGAAAATAGTTCTTCGTGAATATAGAAGGTTTTCAAACGAGCAGGAAAATGTAAATACATTATTTATTTTACATTTTCAGTGCTCCGAGCGCAATAATGGTATTACTGAAATTCCAAGTACTGCTTTGGTTTTCACAATAATTACACGCACAGTGAATGTAAGTTCTATTGTTTATCTAAACCTTCCAGACCCCCTGAAAACCATCCATGGACCACCTAGAGCTCCCTGTACCGGTACCTCAAGTTAAGAACCCCTGGTCTAATCATAGGTATATATACGAAGTTGTACCCGAAAGAAACCGGTATCATTCTCTGGTGGCCGGATCCGTTGTAGTACATGCTTCCGCCGCTAGCTGCCTCTTGCTGGGATCCCTTTGCATCAGTCCACCAACCAGCGTTGTCGAGTGAAGTCGTGGTGCCACGTAATCAATATTTTTGTTAAGTGCCTCCTGCTTGTTCGGCGATTTTTGTTATGACTGAAAACTGGAAACAACGCGTGAGGCTATGAAATTCTGTTTTCTGTTTGGGGAAACAGCTGTAATGCTTGAAACGGCTTACAAGGAAGTTGCTCTGGGCGACCCTCGACCTCTCGAACGGATGAAAATATCGCCAGAACTGGTGGAGTGATTATGGAAGACAGTCGCTGAACCACTGATAACCTTCATTTGTTTGTTTGGTGCGCCTGGAGTTCCTGCCAGCGGACTTTGAGCAAGAAATTGCAAATGAAAAGAGTTGCAGAAGAACACGTGCCTCAGCAGCAGACAAAATCTTGATTGCGAAACTATTTTTAATGGAAAACAACAGGATCCAGCTTTTGCACCCGCCATATTCACTCGAACTTGCTGCGAGTGTCTTTGTTTTATTCCCCCAAATGAAAAAAAAAATCCTCAAAAGAAAACGTTTTGCAGATGTGAAAGAGGTGAAGGAAAAACGACAGAGCCATTAAAAGGTATCACTTGGCAAGAGTTTCACGACTGCTTCGAAAATGGAAAACTCGTTTAGACCGGTGCGTTTCATCAAATAGACAGTACTTTGAAAGTGAATCAAGTTGTAGCACCCAAAAACAAATACACACAATTTTATTACAAAATTCCGGTTTCTTTTGGGTACCCCCTCGTATAAACACCTCGCTAATCTATTGGAGATAAAATAACGTTCATCCCTGCTTTTTGTAGAAGTTACTTAAACTTGATCACCCACTCAGTACTCACTGTTATAATATTTACTAAAATATCTTGTTCTTTACCCAATTTCTCTCTCTCTCTCTCTCTCTCTCTCTCTTAGTGGTTCAAAAAGAGTGTACTTGATTCCACTGCAAATATACTAACCTCCTACGATAGTGATCACCATTAAACGGAGCAGCAAATGAGTAGTCAACAAAGTCGCTTGAAAAATGAAGAAAATAAAAAGGCCGTCAATCTTCAGTTTCAGGTAGATGATAAACAGTAGTCGTCTGTTCTGTAAGACAAAAATATTGACATGTTAATGGAATGCAACGCCATATTAGAAGATAAATTTGGGAAAGTATTTTAATAAAAAAAAAACTTGAAATCGCAAATTATAATATGATCAGTGATAAGATCCTGTAATTTTGGAAGACTACGTATATGAGTGCGTGGCCTAGAAGGAAAGGCGGTGGGAGTTCAAACTCATGTGTTGGTCGCTAGCATCATGAGGACAATTGGGAACCTACTTGAATTACCGCAGAAGATAAGATAAAATTAATTGTATGGGCGGTAAAATTACCGCAGAAGTAGCAGACTGTGGTCACAAGTCAAATACTGCTAAGGGAAGCGTTACTGTGACTGATGACCTCAAAAAACAATAAATAAAGTAGTAAATAATTTGGAGACTAAATATTTGTATCTCGCACCATGTATTCCGTTTTAACAAACTTTCTCCGGAAGTTTTTTTTTTTAGTCTGGAAAATGAGCCGCAGTTGATAACCGCAAGTTAGATTTGACCATTGAGCTACACTTAATGATACTGGAACGGTGGATTAATGACTGAAGGAAGACTGAAAGAGCCTAAAACTCTTGAGTTAAATCTAAAAGTTCAGACGCTTGGATAATTGTGTGCTTAGTAGGCGTGTCAATCAACAAATATAGACATTGCTTGCTTCTCTTGGGAGCCAGATCAGTGTTGACTTTTACTTACATATTTCGATTTTCTGTCAACTTTGACTTTAAACAGCATCAAAAGTTATAGTTTGCAGTTAAGTAATTTTAAACAGAAATGTGAAATTGTTTATCAAAATTAGATATGGCAGAGTGAAGTTGGAGATTATTCTCAAACTTAATCCACTTGATATGATCAGTATGTTTCCCCTTTCCCTTCAACAATGAATTGACAATTTGATTTATAATTTGTAGGTAATAATATCCCAAACAGTTTTATTTTATTTTCTAAGCTATTGTCTCCAGTACTTCCTTAGCAATTAATATCTGTAGTCAGCTGATTATCCCTCACATTTTTTACGTTCCTATTTTGAAAGCTTCTATCCTCATTCCTATCTAGTATAGTCCAATATACAGGGTGTTTAAAAACGATAACCACATTTGAAGGATGAACTCCTCAGGGTGAAACAAAAGTCCCTTTAACGAAATGTGTAGTTTCAGAGCTACGACACTGTAGTGTCATATCGTCAAAAATCATTTACTATCTCAGCAAATAATGACGTGTGGTAAAGAAAAACAAAAACAAATGAAAGTCGCACCCAAGGATTGTGTTTGATAATACAGTAAAATTAGACACAAACTTGCACATTGAAAAAAAAACTATTGCAATATTTAGTAGTACTACTTACTACTCCCGTATTTAAAATAAAAGCCCGGAAGAATCGCGCGTCGGGTTTAGATGTTATGACGTCATCAATACGGTGGCCGTTACAATTCATAATGAAATCTTTAAGCGCATATGAGATCTCACAGAATAGTGATAGAAGAGTCATTTTTGTATCAAATTCAACGGAACGAATTGAAAAATTTATACAATAAAAAACTTTATTCATTGCTAATTCTCTCTTTGAGATGCAAAAGTGAAATAAAGTAATTTTTAAATATAAGTTGCGAACTGTTAAGTATAATTTACTTGGTAATTGTGACACACTATTACAACATGCAACATTAATGTTATAGAGAACTTTAAGAGCTTTAAAACGTTATCTGTATCGTTTCTCCATCTTTAAATCTAAGTTGGTTATGTGCTTGTATGTGAACTTATGTGTGTTTGTGTACTTGCTCTTTAGCAAAAATTCTTGTTACCTGCAACATTTATTCAATGTGGCACTGAGACGGTGCGACCTTATCTTCATTATTAGTATCGTCAATAGCCTGGCAGGCAACCTTCTTTTCGAATTCACATTCTCTGTATATTTCACAGTGCTTGGGCGAGGCTTGGAGCCCGGGTTTTTCAATCACACTAACTACAGATTCTCCAATTTGAACATGTCTACATCTGTTTACATATTGATTTGTGTAGTGGATCAACCTCCACTATATCTATTCCATATATGTATACGGATTAACTGTGTGGCTGTTGTTTTACCATGTGTGAACTAGGAATGATATCGAGTAGAGACGAGACGAGACTGACATCAGTCTCGTTCTCGTCTCGAATTCTTGAAGACAGTCTTGGTCTCGGTTTCGACATGCTAGTATCAGTCTTGTCTCGGTCTTGTTTCGAGAGTCTCGAAAGACGATAGACTATAAAAAGTTGTCGTCTTTTGACTCATTTCAGATGAGTACTGAGTTCCGATTTTAGTACAAGAGCAAGAGTATTAAAATGTCATTCCAACAATCCCAACTAACCATACCTTAGTAGATAGAAATACTAACTTTACTGTATCTAAGACACACTATGTAGACTCTTATATCGACAACTTTCAAATCAGGAACTACAAAAGCTACGAAGATAGTTGAGTTCTCGTTGGAAAGATACCGTCGAGACGAGTTCAAACTCGTATAGATCATTTATATTGCATGAGTGGTTCCGAGAATTGGGGTATCCATTTCCCACTAGTAATTTGCATCGCAGGAGCTACTAGGGTAGTTGTGGTTGAGATGTAGTTAAAAAGTCTTGGTAAGACAAGTTTGAGTCTGCATAGGTCATCCAAACAGGACGCCCGGTGCTGAAGCCTGGCGGTAACATGGTGCACAGACCCGCGACTGAGCTCCGACTTATTTGTTTCCTTATACGTAGAAAAGTATTTTTTTCTTTTTTAAAGCAGGTTACATTATCTCCATCTAAAGTACCGGTTAGTATTGCACAAATCTTTCCATTTTTTTTAAATAAAAGGAAATGGTGTAAGGAAAGATCTATATTTCAATTTAGACAGTTTGACTTCGTGACGTATGCTTTACAGGCTTTACGGGATCAGTCTTGCAGAGGCTGATTTAAATGTAAGAGTGTCAACAGAAGTAAATAACTATGAGCAGATAGAACGCATGGAGATGAAAATTCGCAGAAGAAAATATACTTCTGTATTTACCAATCCTCGAATCAATCTCTAACACATTTATATTATTGTTGAAAGACAATAGGAAATAGTTTGGCATTGATAACTTGATTATATATATGGCCTTTAGTCATATTTTTAAACTACAATATAACATGTTAAATAAAATTTATCACAACGAGACTAATTCTCAAAATATTCCTTCTATTATAAAACAACATAAACACGACATTCACAAGAAAAGCTTTTAGTCTTGACAGAAAAGTCTCGGTCTCGTATCGAGTAAGTCTTGATGCATAGAGTCTCAGTCTCGTCTCGATTCCTAGACCTTAATCTCGGTCTCGTCTCGAGTAAGTCTCGATGCATAGAGTATCGGTCTCGTCTCGATTCTTTGATATTAGTCTCGGTCTTGATCTCAAATCCGAGACGAGACCAAGACCAGTCTCAGTCTCGGTACCATGTCTAGTTTGAACATTATGATTTAAAAATCTTTCTCCGTATGTGTGGGGAGTGTACATAGACTATACGTTTTGCATTATGTGTACACCTCCAGTCAAGCATAGGTTTACTATATAAAACAATATGCCTTTATTCGTCTGTGTGGATGTGTACATCTGACGCCAAGTAGGTTTGTATGGACTCCATTAGTGGACTTCTGCACGACTTTATATCGGTTTCCTTGAACCTCTACTGTCAAATCCATGTGTTCCCTGATTGGTTTTAAAAATTATTTACCTTTCAATTGTTTCCTCTGATTTTTCGCTTCTCTCCCAGTTCTCTGATGTTTAACTTGGTACATTAATTGTGGCTTCTTCCTTTTTCTTCTTTGGGATTGAGGTTTCCTAATACTCTCTCTGTTTCTTTGATGGTGTCCAGCTTCTCTGAATTCTGTAATAGCACCTTCAATTGATTCTCTTGTTCTTCTCCACTTGTATTTTATCTCTTGAGTAGTCTCATAGGTTTTGGTCCTTAAAAAAGACCATTTTCATGTCCGTCAGTGCTAGTTCTTTATTCTTTGATTGTGCGTTTTGGTATACTGTTAACCCAATTCAATTATGTTGAGTTCTTTTTTGGTTAAATACTGTAAATGATAAGTTATTTTGAGTGAAGGCTGCTTGTGTTCGGTATTGTTTCGACTTCCTCAGTCTCTTGAATGCGATTAACAGCAAACTCTCATACAATCACTTTATAAAGTCTTGAATAGGTGTGCATCATGATTTTCTTTTTAGTCATGCATAAACAAAAATACTTTTTACTTTCTAGTACGAATTGTTTAAGAAACATATGTATGTCTATGTAAAGTATTTTTTATTATTTTTTTCAAGTTATTTCGGTGTTCGTATACTTCTTCTCAAGCTAATGTTTTGTGACCCAAATCCTAAAGTATTCTGCAACCAGTCAAACGACTGATCGTGGCAGGGTAGTATTTATTTTAGGATATAGATGTCTATATTTAAAAAATAAAATAAAAAAGGATTTTAAAAACACGCTTTTAAAGATGGACTAAAAGTAAAAAATAATAAATTCAATTAATCTTATGAATCGGAAAATAAAAGCGTGGATGCTCTTAGATATTATGATTTTATGATAAGGTAATCAAGAGCACCCACGATTTTATTTTCCGATTCACAAGTTTAATTCAATTTATTAATTATCTTTACCTTTTAGTCCATCTTAAAAAAAAAAACGTGTTTTTTTAAAAATCCTTTTTTAATTATTTTTTTATGTATAATAGATGAATACTAAACTCCCTGCGAGATAGGCAACCCAAACTTCACACAATAGATGCGGTATTGCGTGCATTTAAGGATAATTTCCAATTATTTTATTAATTACAGTTAAGTGGATTACTCTGTCGTATATCTAATGATTCAATATTGTATTCTCATCGGAAGCAAGCAAGTTTACAAAATTTCAAAGAAATCGGAAGATGGGAAGTGAGTTAAAAATCAATTACAAGATTTGTACCAGAGATGATTACAGAGCAAGTTAATATAAAGCGTGTAAAAATGATTAAAATATGCTTTTAAAATATAAAAATATATAGAAATATACGAAAATAACACTGGAATATTGTACTGTCACCCGACTTACGACGCTGTGTAAAATTTCATCATTGTATGACGTGGGGGAATGAGTTAAATTAACGTTGCAAGATCTGAGGACACCAGGAACCATTTGAACTAAAGAAAAGTCTGTAAAAATTACATAACTCGCTTGCAACTAAAGATAGAGAAACGATACTGGTACCTTTTTAATGCTCTTAAAGCGATCTATAACTTTATTGATGCATATTGTGACAATATGTTACTACTACCTGAGCCTCCTGCGTGGCCTAGTCAGTAGCGCGCTCGACTTCAGTGCGAGCGGTCCCGGGTTTCGCTCCCGGTGGAGGTTCAAAATTTCGGTGTTGACCCAGTATCGTGAAAACAACTGGGGAACTACTAGAGTGAAAGAAGTAGCAAACTATGGTCATGAAAATCAGACACAAGGCTACAAAGAGGCGTTACGCTGACAAAGTAACCTTCTACTTGAACGTAATTGCCGTCTGACAGGCCAAGTGCCACCCAGTTTAGTTTTTATGTTACAATTACCAAGTAAATTACACTTAAAGTTCAAAACCGCTTATAATTAAAAAAAAATACTTTGTTTCAGTTTTCCTTAATACATCTCCAAGAGAGAGCAATGAATAAAATTCTTCGTTGTATACATTTTCCAATTAGTTTTCGTGAACTTGATACACAAATGACGCTTCTACCACTATTCTGTGAGATCTTATATGTGTTTAAAGATATCATTACGAATTGTAATTGATGGCGTCATAACCCCATACTCGATGCGGGAGTCATCCGGACTTTTTTGTGAGCAATAGAAGAGAAGTAGCACTGCATATTGTAATTGGTTTCATTTTTGTATGTCTAAGTAAATCTCCAAATATGCCTTACTTCACTGACTTGTGAACAAAGTTAATGATTGAGGATTTGCAACTTAGAGAGGATTTTTATGTTTCTCTATTGAGTAATGTGAACTGCTTAAAAATTAGATTTTTATGTCAGGATTGATATCTCTTCTTCGTTCCTTCAACTATAAAGTTTAACTTCGCTCAAATACAATTATTCAGTACAAGTGTTACGTCATTATTTGTACAGATAATACGTCATTTGTAACGAATCTTAATCGAAATTTCTATTCTCAGCTTTTAATACCAGAAAAAGAACTCACAAGGGAGGGTCGCGATAGTTGTCGCTGAGATCCGAATCAAACATAGTGCATTTGATACAGGATGGTGAGATTTGGAGAATAGCAACATTTAAGGTGCGATGGACAAGGGGGGGAGCGGAGCTAGGGGGGACAAAACCTCGAAATTCACATAAGTTAAATAAAGGATATATTCACAGTATATCAGAATAAAGGACGGAACTTTCGGGAGGTGATTTCTGACACTGAAACAAGCAAAAAAGGTCCTTTGAACATGGCTGACATGTCACTTAGTTTTAGAGATACAGCGTATCCAACTTTGAGTCCAAAATTAAAATTCCGTTTCTGGTAATTTGTTTCTAGCAACATGGTGGACATCAGGAGTGAAAACACTATGTCACCGGTTTGTCAGTGTTGCCAACTAGGTGTAAAGTTTAAATATTTCAAATGGTAGTACGTCGTGTTATTGGATATTTTACATTGTCTAGTAATGATAAACAATATACTTAAACACACACCACCTGTTGAAAACTACGGATAAAACAGAGAGGTTTTCGCGATCTTATACAAACTACAGGCCAGTCTACCTGAAATCGTTCGACTTGGTTACTCGACTTCTTCCAAAAAATAATAGTAATAACTCTTATATTCCTCGTATTTGAATAGTTCAAAACGGGTATTCATTTGTTTCTATCCCAATCTATTAATTAACGGCCGCCATTTTTACAGTAGTTTGCAAAAAATTTAATATCTCCGTACTGGTTTATCATAGGACATTCAACCAGAAACCATTTTTTCCCTTAAATCTGCTTGATAATTTTAGTTCTCTCCATGATAAGCCTCAAACGTAACTGAAGTGATCAAAATGGTATTCAAATGTGATTGTCAAAACAGAATAAATTCCTGTTTTAGGGGGCTTGTTTCGTACGGAGCGGATGGAATATCAGCGTTGATCTTTTGTACACTATTACAAATCAAATTCTGTTGAATGTATACAAAATATGAAGGCTGATGTGGTTCCTTAATTTTTTACGAATATTTGAAAATCCAAAAATTCGTATTTTATGCGTATTGGATGCCCGATATTTCTGGTGGGAGAAAGAATATATAAATCTATTTTCTCCCATGTTGTACAGTTATATAAGGAGAACATATGGTAGAAATGTCAACTTCGATATTTGAGCTTGAACGGACTATTCATTCATAAATTGAAGATATAATATTCGTACGCGCTTTGGTAAACATATTATCAAAGCACGCACGAACTTTATTATTCCTCAATTTGCAAATTTTTAACTCCGTCGAGACTAAAATATCATAGTTGAAATTACTATCATATGTTCTCCTTATATAACTGTACAACATGGGAAAAAATAGGTTTTATACTTTGTCCCACCAGAAATATCGGGCATCCAATATGCATAAAATACGAATTTTTGGATTTTCAAACATTCATAAAAAATTAAGGAACCACTTGTCGGCATTCATATTTTGTATACATTCAAAAGAATTTGATGTGTAAAAGTGTCCAAAAGATCAACACTGATATTCAATCTGCTCCGTACGAAAAGGCCCCCTTAGACAGGAATTTATTCTGTTTTGACAATCACATTTGAATACTATTTTGACCACTTCAGTTACGTTTGAGGCTTATCATGGAGAGAACTAAAATTATCAAGCAGATTTAAAGGAAAAAATGTTTTCTGGTTGATTGTCCTATGATAAGCCAGTACGGAGAAATTACATTTCTTGTAAACTACTGTAACAATGGCGGCCATTAATTAATAGAATTTGATAGAAATAAAAGAATATCCATTTTGAACTATTCTAATATAAGGAGTATAAGTATTATGATTATTATTAATATTATTGGAAGTGGTCGGGTAACCAAGCTGAACGATTTCAGATGGACTGACTGGTAGTTTGTATAAGAACGAGAAAACCTCTCTGTCTTATCCGTAGTTTGCAACACGGTAGTGTGTGCTTTAAGTATGTTGTTTATAATCACTAGACAATGTAAAATATCCAATAACACGACGTACTGCCATTTGAAATATTTAAGCTTTACACCTAGTTCGCAACACTGAGAAACCGATGACATCGTGTTTTCACTCCTGATGTCCACCATGTTGCTAGAAACAAATTTCAGGAAACGGAATTTTAATTCAATGACTCGTTTCTGACTTATTGAGAATTATTTATTTCCTCCCATTTCTAGGCGTCGATTTTGGACTCAAAGTTGGAAATGCTGTATCTCCAAAACTAAGCGACATTTCACCCATGTTCAAAACACTTTTTTCGATGTCATAAATCATCTCCCGAAAGTTCCATCCTTTATTCTGATATACTGTGAATATATCCCTTATTTAACTTCTGTGAATTTCTTGGTTTTGCCCCCTCCCCTAGCTCCGCTCCCCTTCCCTTGTCCATCGCACCTTCCATTTTGGTATTCTCCATATTTCACCATCCTGTATCAGATGCACTATGTTTGATTTGGATCTCAGTAACAACATATCGTGACCCTCCGTTGTCAGAGAAATTCATTTTGTTTTTCTGTGAATCATCTAAAAAAAATCTGACTATGTGGACTGTATGCAGCATCTAGCTGTGAGCAATATAGTTTGCAACATTGTACCATGCAAATACACGAAAAAATATGAAATTACCTTCGCTAATGCTACAATGATCACCAAAGCTAGGACTGTACTGATGCAGAAGATCGTAACAATGGTGGCCATAACAGACTTGAGCACTATAAAGAAAGAACATTATTTAAATACAGACACATTATCATATTAATATACATGATTATTCAAAATTCTTACTTATTAAAGCTACATGTTATTCCTTAAGGACCGTGCAAACAGACCAGCTCATCAAGCTGGCCAAAAATTGAAGTTTTGGTTATTGTCCACAAAAGTGTACCAAGGGATACACTTGGAAACGATTAGACCGAAGAAAAAGCAGTTTGTGCATCACGTATTTTTTTAACGAACCACAAGCTGATAGGGTTGCCAGGTGACCCGTATTATACGGGATTTCCCGTATTTTGAGGTAAGAAATGCTGTCCCGTTTTAACAGCATACAGGACGCCTTTTGTCCCGTATTTAAACATTTCGCTTCTATTGTGATTACAACTATGCGTTTACTGATTCTGTCCTTCACTCGAGTCTGTGAAATTTGACTTCCTCAGCTGGATGTGTTAGATGCTTTCCTCAGCATCACTGAAGCATTTTATGACTAGGGTGATGTTAATTCTTTCAAGATACAATTGAAAGGTAATAATTTTTGTTTTGAAAAAATCATTAATGCTTTGGAACTCTGAGATTATTAAGCTATTAATTTGGTTGATTATCATGACGAATTCTGTTGCCGTAAGAAAAAACCTAATTTAGGTGCTAGATGTCTTATGCTCTGAGCATTCCTAGTTCAAACGCATTTGTTTAGACTGTTATTTCAATTCTTAAAACAAAAGAAAAGATGTACGGAATCAATCAGCAACTCTGATAAAATCAGAAATTGTAGATTCACTTCATTTGGTCATGTCAGAAATCTCATGACTTATTTAAGGGAGATGCAACATTATTCGGAAATGCTAAAAGGAAATTTAAAAAAATAAAATACACAAATAAAAAATAAGGGGTTTAATGTTTTAAAAGAGTAAAAATTAATCTACGTAAATTTAAATATACCATATACTAGTTTGTTAACATAATTTATATGCTTAAAATTCAATAATTCACTTCTGAGCGTTTCCTCAAGTTATTTGAGCGTTTTATTTATTTTCTTGTTATTGTGAGAATTGCATAACTATCAGGATGACAAAATTTCCTTCAGTTAACTGTCATGGCCTATCCCGTATTGACATACTAGAAACCTGGCAACCCTAGAAGCTGGGACAAGAAATAGAGTGAACGGATTGCTAATATAGAACAGAATATTCCAAGAATCTCCCAGCTGGATCCGTTATGGGAGTGCGGTAGCACAGAAATATTTGGGTTGAAATACAGATATTTCTAATCCAAAAATACTAAAATAATACTCTAAGTAGCAATTGTTTGGAATATCTTTAGAATGTTCGAAAAATATTCAATAGATTATCCCTGAAATATCATGAGGAATGTCCCTATTACAAGCGCTTATCGAGGTCATTTAAATAATTTAGAATGTTCAATGCATATATATAACAAATATGAAATATTCTGGGATATCTGATACTTCAAAACACACATATTACAACAATATGCCTCTGCTGAATGGTATCACAATGGGGATACATCAGAAGTGCTTGTCCAGATGCCAATTTCTTCTTGAGTCTTCTGATAAATCTCTGCTGCATTGATTTACAGTAAGTTTTCCAGAAGAGTTACTATATGATTTTGTGGAGAGCTCAAATACCAACTTTTTAGATTTCATATAAGACGTAGATGGATAAATTAAAAAAATAGACAACTTTTTCCAATCAAACGCAGGTTAATTTGGGCGGATGCATATAACGATAATATCTGACTCCATAACAGGCTGAAGAAGAAAACTGTTCCAAGTAAAGTTCTTAATATGCCAAGGTATATTTAATTATCTGGCGTTTCTAGAATTTCAATCTTTTTGAATTCTTATACGTTTTGTTAAAATAGTATAATCCCAGTTATTTCGAATTTTTTTTCATGTTTTCTAAACATATTAAATATTTGGTACTTGTTTACTTTACATATGACTTTATTATCGATCGTATTAGGGCAATACCTTTCCCTTCGAATATGTTAATAGCCGACCACAAAAGAACAAACCATTGATATTACCTCTACCTTCACAAAAATCACGATTCAAACTTTAATGGAAGCACATTGTCTCTTTTGAAGTAGGAAAAACTTGGACAGAACGCGGAGGTGCAACTTTACATAAATGTAGTGTATAGAATAAGTAATTAATCAGAATGCTTTTCAGCTCCAATGAAACTTCCATGCTTCTACTACACAGGGAAATAGTTAAAGATTTCATTGCCATTTTCATTTTTTCTGGAAATTGCATTTTCAAACAAAAAGGGAAACCGCCTCCGTTTGGTCCACCGGCATGATTAAATGGGATAGTAATTGAAATCAATAGTGACTTTCATTACACATCGAAAATCATTAACATAATCCTATAATTCCCGTTTCGAAGTGCAGAAGCTATAAGAACAGTGGTTATAATGTATGAAGATAATGCTACAATAAATAAACCACTTTGAAAGATGAAGGAAGAATGGAACCTCTGATTTGATAAGTTATGCAAAAATTGCTAAATAGTTTTGAACATTTCCAAAGTAATGCCTCTTTCTATAGTTATATCAAAACATTTTTAATTGTTTCAGTAAAAAATAAACTGGTCAATAATTTAAGGGAACAAGGCAGAAACTGCAAAAGGGGCAATGAAAGCTAGCGAAACAGTACTGCAAACGGAAACTATAGCTCTTCCGTCACAGACACAGCAGATCCATACTGTATCGTCGGTACAGTACAGCCAGGGACAACCTAAGGGGGCATGCGTTACGAAACGTGAAAAGGCGCAAAACCACAGCGTAGAATAAGAAGCTTAATATTGTGCCCGCAATAGATAGACAGTGCTTGTGCGCCAGTGTAGGATAGTGCTGAATAAAAAGAATGCCACAACAGCAAGATTTACCTGAATCTGTGGTCTAGAAAGGTGTTAATAGGCTGGAAGTAGGGCAACCACAGAAGCAGTTGAAATGTCATCCAGTGCTATTCTCAGTTTCAGCAAACTGAGAATGTTCTGTAGTGGCCAGGTCAAGGCCGTCCACGAGCCACAATGGCACGGGATAGCCGGTATTTAGTGCTAGCGGTAAATCGGAATGTGACCAAACGGTGACCAATGGTGAATCTTGATTTTAAAAAAATTGGAACCCCATTTTGTCCAACAGTTTGCCTCCCCATTTTGTGCGACTACCTAAGTTTTAAGACGGTTATGCGCAACAACTTGAGCAAGGTTAAAAAACTATCATAAAATTAACCTACATAACTGCAAAATAAGATGAGGAACTTATATTTTGCAGTTCAAGTTTAACAAATCCACAAACGAGGAACATACTTGACGTAAAAATAAATCGAAGCGTATAGAAAACTCCTAGATTCTTTACAGAAACTCCACTCAGAGACACACTATCCATGAAATTACCACTGTAACTCAAGAACCATGACTCCAACTAACGAAACTCCGTCTGTGATGCATCCAGTTAGTAATTCAATTCCCAACCGCTTGATGGCACCACCATTCCAACCTGGGAGGCACACCTCCGCATTCTGTCCGATCTCCCCGCCTTGTCAAACATTCCCCTATATGTCCCGTGGTTGGATATAACATATTTGAAGAGGGAAAGAAATGTTGCTTTATTACGATCGGTTTAAAATTCGTATGCAAAGTCAACAAGTAGCTAAAATTTTTACAAAAATTCTCAGAAAATTTCGAAATTTACCAGGATTCTATTTTAACAATACATATAAAATCAGAAAAATCTTAATTTGTGAAACTACAAATCCTTCGCTACATTTTAGAATTTTAACACTTTTCGTTTTTCTGATGTTGAAGGGCCAAATTTAAATTCTTATAGATATGCATTATTAGTCAGACCAGTTCTTTAGAGAATCACCCACTAAGATGCTGCTGGAAAAGTTACAACAGTAGGCACAATTTACTCTATTTTTTCACCATGTTCCTAACTCGCCCTCTTTCCTCTCTTAATTACTAGAAAACCAGGAAATTTAGCAATACTTTTCGTTTTGTTCGCTGATTGATTATAGGTTTATATCCTAAGCGAACAAGTAGTTTCTAACAAGTAACAACTTAAACTACCATTAACGTGGCATCCGAACGAAGCCAGAATTTGAAAATCAAACAGTGTGAGTTCACAGATCACTATCTCGTTTTCAGAAAAGCTGGATTACAGTCTATTACCAGCTGGATTACTGTATATAGCAAGAGTATAGTAATCTTAGATTAAACTTTCATTTATGTCCTAAGCAAGCTAGAGAGATTCTAAGGCCTGGATCTACGCTGCTTTTTGGTAAATTTGGCTACAAAATCACTTCGGTTAAAGATGCCGGAGGTACTTGAATCTGTGATGACGCGCACAGAAACTGAACCCGCTAACCTCTCACCTATCTTGCCGTCTATAGTTATTTTAGAATTTACCAAGAAGTAACATACTGATGAACGCGAATTGTTCGAGGATATACGAAGATATACGAAGAACGATATACGAAGAACAATCAATAAGTTCGAGGAAATGGTTACAGTTTAGACCTGCCTGGTCACTGAGGATTCCGCTATACACAAGATGGCGACTCTTTACATTCGTTCTTGTTTTCTAAACTACTCTTGATAATACATTTATACGAAATTTCGTATCTATAGCTCAGAAAGTGATCAAAATATTTTGGCGGCCATTTTGAATCCAAGATGGCGAGTTTTTCACATTTTTGTAATATTTTTTTTTAAATCTACTATTGATGATCTACCTTCAAACCAAATTCTGTTTTTCTAGCTCAAGCCGTTTAGTCTGTGTATTGGCTACAAAACCCTTGCCAAAACCTTCAGATTTTTAGGTGAGACATTAGTTTTGCAGATTGATTTTTTTTTTCAATCTGAAGAACAAAAAAGTAGGTCTTGCAAGTGTTTTTCGTTGAAAAAGACATCAGTGAAATTTGGTGGTATAGTCATGACATTTTCCAGAGTCGTGACACAATTTCCTGTACTTAAGAAAATACTTGAAAAAGTTATATAGTTGGAAACATTGTTAGTTAACAATGGGATAGCAGAAATATTGCGTGCCATGGCCATAAAATAAGGCCATTCTTGAAAAGTTCTTCTTTCAGCGAGGGATTTTCAAAATGAATTAATGCTGTTCAGCGTAAATCATATTACTCTGCCATTATGAAGACATTCCTATTTATAAGACATAATATTAAAGAATAAACGTCTATATATACGGTACTCTACTTACACAGGAGATAACAGACAACGCATGTCTTTTCCACAGGGACGTCACTCAGAATTTGACGAACGGCACTGCCACAGAGATACCAGAAGAAAATGGCTCCCAGAACCTAGAAGTGATTTTTTTAAAATAAATTTATTTCATAAATAACTTAGGAAGAAAAAAAAATATAAAAACTGCATGAAAGTAAATATAATATAACCGTTACAATTAAACCAAAATCTATGTAAAACTCAAAACAATTCAACTTCTGTAAGTTCAATTTATATAGAATTGTATACTGGGAATTTAGTGCAGTAAAGATAGGGGTTGAGAAAGGAACAAATTAACTTAGTAACGAGATGAAAATTGGTATGGGGCTAGGGGCATGTGTCAGCAACAACATACTAAAAGTCCCCTAAAATCCCACTGTAGCTTTTCCGGAACTTTTTGAAAAATGGCTTCATCGGCATGGAATTTTTGAATATCGTCTCCCTCTGCTAACCCTTCTAATTCTCGCCGGGCCATGAATCATACATCGCTGGAAAGGCTATAAGCCCAAGAAGTCAAAGAAGTAATACTTGTACCCATCGTGTCTATTTTGTAGAAGATGAAGAAGAAATCTGAAATGTTTGGAATAAATGTGATATTTTAAGAAATGGTTTTAAGATTGCAACACGGACACTTTAAAATACTCCAATAAAACCACACAAACCGATGCCTTAGACATTTGTGTCAAAGATATCCAACATAGCTCGGGGGAATACAGGGTGAGAAGAAATAATATAACCAATTTTACTTCCGGAGTACTGTGTATACACGTGCATAAAGGAGAAAATTTAAATTCATGCTCTACTGAACGTCAAAATTATAACATAACCACGACGAGTTTTACATCATTGGAAAGCCCATGAAACGCAAATTCCAACGAGGTAATATTTGGGCCCATCGTGTCCAATCTGTAGAAAAAGAAGAAGAAATGCGAAATATTTTTTTTAAGTAATTTATTTAATAAATTCTTGTAAGTTTACTACACTGACATTTATCGCATGCTACTAAAACTCTACCAACATATACCTAAGACACTTATATCAAACATATGCACCAATAATCGCAACGACCCAGTACAATACATAGTGATAAGAACATTGGTTACCAAATTAATATCTGCAGAGACTATGTACTATCAGGAGCTTTAGTGTCTTTATATGACTTTATTATAACTTACATGATTTTTCGCGAAGGATAGAAGATAGGCAACAGAACTCACGTAGAGCGTAAGGTATGTGGTTCTGGGAGTGTGTGCTTGAAAGCCCAAGGGTTGGAATTTTTCTTTCTTTAAGAGAAAACATGTCCTGGGTTTTGGCAAGATATTTGTAATTACTTATATTATGTAAAAAAAAATATGAAAATACTTAAGAGTCGTATTTCAAATACCAAAAAAGCGAATATAACATTAGTTTTACTTCAGGTGAACCAGTGTTGAAATTTACTGAAATATGTAGTTTAAATTGTCCAGTAGAAAATATCCTTACCGAACATAGAGAAACGAAAAGAATTTTCAACCCTATGGTTGTTAAGTAGTTACTTCTTTCTTAATGAATCGAGTACAATTCTACAATGATAAATATTCTTACAAATCACTGTACCTACTCCATAGAACACTAACGTTATACACGAAAGACAAAAGAAAACGTCTTTTCCTATCAGTTCTTAAAAATGGGGCACGATATTTATGTTTTATAATTTCTGATAATATGTTGTTATTTACGTTATAATTTACACAGAAGAAGTTAGTACCAAAATACACAAAATATGTTGCGTGCGAAGTTACAGTATACATTCAACAGAAATAGAAGAAAAAGGTATCGTTGAGCGTCTTATGGAGAATATCTGAGATAAATTGCGATTTTTCTCTTTCCAGACAAATATTTGTGTGTGTGTGTGTTCATGTGATAAACATTGACACTAATCTTTATTAATACAGTAGAAGTCCGATAGTAGGGCACGTTCGGGACCGGCCCTGTGCCGGATTACTGAAAATGCTGGACTATCGGGCGGTACCTCTTACTACTGGTATAGGCTAAGCCGATTGCGTCTAACAGTAGCAGACACGTAGTGAACACTTCCGAGTGGTTCCGAACCGCGCCAAGCGCTTTCAACTGTCGTTTACAAGCGTTTACAGGGAAAAAAACTGGGATGGTGCCAGACAATCGGGCGTTCCGGACTGTTGAATGCCAGTCTATCGGACTTCTACTGTATCATGTTCAAACATGATAAGTACTAGTTCATCGTGTGATAACGTCATAGGTCAGATATCAGTACACAAATATGGTAACATACCTCTGACATCATGATCACGGTACTCGTAGATAAGCACTATCTTGGAAATGACGTCATCTATGACCTACGCCCGTCAGGCGCTGAAACACGTGGTCAAAAAAATAGCGGCCATCATAAAATAAGATGCACACGTGGTTGAAAAGGTACATATAGGTTAGATATGGTATAGTACACGCACGTACATAAGCAAAATGACCGATAATACCCTAGATAGACTGTAGAAGGTGGTAAACAATTGCAACCATGTCACAACAATTGCAATCATGTTACAGTCTTTCTACTGTCTTGGTAACCTAATTACTTCAATATACAGCCGCTGCTGATACACACAGATGTTGCTCCGGTCACTAATAACTCGATAGCAAAGCATCCGTACAATTGGTATGATTTAGTAACGATTTCCATTTTGGAAATTCCACGAAGGAATAATTCAATAAATTGACGGTATAAACAAAAAGATTTAAGCAAAATGGAACATATGATAAGTTGAAGTAATCATTTCTTTTAAATATTAATCCTCTTTTCACTAAATAAGGAAATTAAACTTTAGACACCTTTGCACAGGTGTTTACGATCTTTACGACAGTTGTTACTAGCACGACAACATGTAGCTGTTTATTAACGTCTGTACTTCTCATTCTTCAAAATCAAAATACTAACTTACCGTCTCAAGCACAAGCAGAACGGGGTAGAATACCTTCTTGAAATGGCCCCAGGACATACAATTCTTGATTGGCATCATTATTGTAGCTGAAACATGACAAAGAAATTTTATTACAACATATTTGTAGTACATTTTGTTAGTATAGTATACTAACGTTACTATAGAATGTATGCACACTTACAGGCACGTATGTAGAAATTGGTTTTGGGGAGAGATCCACGGGCTTCCGGGTGATGTCCAAGGTGTGTACGCGTCTGAAATATATATATAGATATATATATACATATGATGATGCCTAAAATTATACTAATTCTGCACAAAGCTACCAGGTGTGTAAATATGAAACCTGAATTTGTGCATAGACGGCGTTAGCTGTCACTGTGGTTACCGTATAACTGCGTCATTGGCGCCACTTGCTTGTTTTGACTGCTGATAATGATTTGCAACTCACAACCAGACAAGTTTCATGCCATAGTGTAGTGTTTAATATCCTTGAACATGGCGCAATTTGCACCTACAAACTACGATGTGCGGACAGCATTGATTTTTTGTTACCATTTGAAGAAAACTGCTGCAGAATCGCATCGCATGCTTGTCGAAGCTTACGGTAATCATGCTCTTGGTAAGTCACAGTGCTATGCGTGGTTTAGAAAATTTAAAAGTGGCGATTTTGACGTGAGAAACGAAGAACGTGGAAGACCACCGAAAAAGCTTGCAGACAGCGAATTACAAGCTTTGTTGGATGAGGATGACGCTCAAACGCAACAACAACTCGCGGGTCAATTAAATGTGACACGAGAAACAGTTTCCATATATTTAAAAGCCATGGGCAAGATTTAGAAGGTGGGAAAATGGGTTTCACATGCATTGACTGAACGACAGCAGAAAACCGAAAAACCACTTGCGAAATTCTGCTCGCCAGGTACAAAAGGAAATCATTTCTCCATCGAATTGTGACTGGTGACGAAAAGTGGATCTATTTTGGGAATCCTAAGCGTAAAAGATCATGGGTAACTCCAGGAGAACCGGCGACATCGACTACAAGACCAAATCGCTATGAACGGAAGACAATGCTTTGTGTTTGGTGGGATCAGATCTATTATGAACTGCTGAAACCTGGCGAAACCGTTAATACTCAACGTTGCCGACAACAAATGATCGATTTGCATCAAGCTTTGCGTGAAAAACGACCAGAATATGACCAAAGACAACATAAAGTGATTGTGTTTCACGATAATGCACCCTCCCACACAGCAAAACCGGTCAAGGAAACGACTGCAACGTTTGGCTGGGAAATCCTTCCGCATGTGGCTTACTCACCAGACTTGGCGCCTTCCGATTTTCACTTATTTGCATCCATGGGACACGCACTTGCTGACCAGCGCTTCACATCTTACGAAAATGTACGAAAATGGCTCGATGACTGGTTTGCAGCACAAGAGGCACCGTTTGTTTGGTCTGGCATCCACACATTGCCGGAACGATGGCAGAAATATATCGCTAGCGATGGCCTATACTTCGAATAAAATAGTTCTTAGCATTGTCATCCAATCACTGTGTCTTTTCTGTACATAAATTCCGGTTTCATATTTACGGACCTGGTATGAACTTCGAAGGGTACCGACACCCCGAACTTCATGGGTCAAATAAGTTTTAATTTCTGTATCTATAGTAACAGTTCTGTAAACTTTTATTTTTGACATATAGAGGCTACAGAAGATTGTCTTCAGGCCCGTATCTAGAAGTTGATTTCGGGGAAGGGGGGAGGTATGAGATCTGTGTGGGTGTCAAATTTACGTAAAATTAATATTATTTGGCCTACAATTATACTGTTATACTGTCCCCGGACCTTATCCCCTTAATTAGTCCCTGATTTTCTTATCGTGTGCGTAACTTGTTTTTCGGAATCGCTTTTCCATTGTTCATTATAGTAACTTGTATGTCCCATTTATCTTTGTCATTAACAAATAAACCCTTAGCTGTTAGTATTAAACTGACGTTTAAATCACCTTAGTGTTTCTTATCTGTAAGTGTTTTAAATTTGTAAGTTAGTCAGCTTTCTGTGGTACCAATAGCAGACAACTTACAAAAAATTGACTGCAGAAGAAGAGATATAATTAAGGAAATAAAGTAATTAAGTTCCTTGGTCATAAGTTGTTTCTGAACCCCGTCTGTTTTTAAAGTTTTACATTACTTTGTTTTTATTTTCTGAATCATAAAAAAACAGTATTTTTTTAACAGGAAATGTATACACAACTTCATCACACATTTTCATCATAGATTTAATATGGTTTTCCTAGCTTCTAAAAGTTTACTCTCTATAGAGAGCTTGGAAAATGTGTGTTTAAAAAAGGGATACTAGACAGGAGTATCTTTCAGAGTACCCTTTCGTTGCTTTGATGCTTATTTATTACGGCGTCTTGTTACGTAGAAACGAAAGAGAGAATATTATCGGGAAATTTTGGCATAATTGGTAGACGCAACACAAAATATAAGTACTTGTATATCAAACGAAAGCTTTTGATGAAACGAATCGATTATCGCAAGCTCCTCGGGGATTCAAGAAAATTGTTAATTGCTACATTAAAAGGCACTGAAGGTTCCCCTTCTTAAGGAAGGGTACATCATGGGTATCGCAAATTCTGAAGGGGGGTAATGTACCATTAAAGAGGCCAGTTCACAATATATGATTTTATCTCCAATTTAAACATAAATGTAGATTTTATGAGATCAATAAAATTTTAGGGACGGATTCTGCCTGTCTACGGACCTGGGATATCAAAATTGATGTTGAAGCTTAGTGAACAAAACGTGAAACATTGTGATAGAACCTGACATTGAGCAAGGGGATAAGCGTGTAAGGTTGAATAGTGAATTAGATTTCTTTATCCTGCTGGTAGACCTGTCCTATTGCATCTTTGCATGTATCCTGAAGATGTAACATTGCATCTTTGCATGTATCATCCTCATACTAATATACACTATATTTTATTTTTATTGGAAGTAAGGCGATCATTTTCTATTTTCCCTTAATATTGTTAAAAAGTAAACCTAACCAGTGTGGTACAAGATGTTCATATTAATTTCATATAAGTAGTCTATCATAAATTACTTTTTAATATCTAAATACTTCGTTCGTTTTCCGAGATTTGTATCAAATGATCAACGAGAAAAAGTATGCTAAGGAAGGATAAACACAATTATCGAAGTTCTCTCATTTAATACTGGACATGTTGGTACGATTTAGGAGACGATAAGGTACGATTTTAGGAACTGGTTTCCGAAATCGTACGATTTGGAAGGTTCGAGAAAATGCGTAATATTTCCAAGTAAATCAAGGAACTAATTATTCTAAAATATGTATTATGTGCCTAAGATATCTCACTTTACATTTACTCTACCTTATACTTCGAATTTTTTTTTTTAAAAATCCTAACTATAAAGTGGTACGATTTTGGCAACATTATTATATATAATGAGAGAATGTGGTATAGGTAAATATACGGAAACGTTCAATACATAACCTAAGAATTAGATCGGGTTTGGTATTAATATGGCTGAGCGAGCTTCTGTAATAAACCGTAAAACCTAAGAAGACAATATTCCATTCCATCTTCCATATCGACTCATTACCAGGAAATATAGTTTCGTTACTAAGAAAAAACATACACAATAATTTAATTAACGTGTCAAATAATGACTAACATAAACAACTTCTATTCTGAACTCTTATTTAATCATCAAAATGTATGTTTTCATGCAAAGTATAATTTTTCAAAACATTTCTTATTCTTGCTTGATATAACACAGAAATAAGCTAAAAGATATGTTAATTCAACACTTTCCAGTGTTTCAGGGCAAGCACCATTTGTTTCTGTTACATCAACACTCTTAGTTGTATGAATTCGGGATTCAGCACTGTGATAGTGCTGGTATGATACCCTTTATTATGTTGATTCAGCATTGACAACACATTCATTGTGTTGAATCACCGAAATCAACAGCATTTGTTGTGATGATTTAACACAACAAAGTAGTGTTCTCCCAGGGACACCAAAAAGTGTTGAATTAACCCAACTTTTTTTTCTATGTCGTACATCGGCGCATCTATATATTACAATAATATTGGTTAGTCTTCAAGTATATTGTATATAAAAGCATACCACATTCAAACATCTATATTGACCAGATGCATATTTATATTGTTAATTTGCCAAAAAAGATCGTGTTCATGTGTACTGGATTACTGGCAAGTTCTAATATTTACATTTAATACTACGTCTTAGACCTTATAACAAAGGTCTTCAATTATTTTCTCCTGTGGTCCGAATTGATGGTAATATCGCACTAAAAGGACTTTTTGCAGTCCATATAATTAGTCGAGCAAGACAGTAGGGTTAGAACCTATTGGTTACTCTGTACAATTGTAGGGAATAATTAAAAATAATAACAATAAACATTGGCATGAACTCACAATGCACTTTTAACACTTTTTATTTCATCTAGTGAAGTGTATACAATGTACGTATAACACATCCAAACAGTATTCTTGACATCGTTTCAAACCTTGACATCAGAGCCTTTTAAGGTTAATGTAAAGCAACGAACGATCTCCAACAAAAGATGGCAGCACTACCTCCGTATATGTTTAATGTATTTTTTTCGTTGCACGAAATCTCAATGCTGCTCCTACAAATTCAAGCCTAGAGAGTTCTAACTTTCAGGGAAGAAAGTTCTTAACCAATTCAAGAGTTCGATCAATGTCGATTTTTTATTTTTACCTTTTTCTTCATTGTTGAAAGAGCTTGTCATACGTAACAAGCCAAAATGAGGTCACGGAAGAAATAAAAAGTCGCTTAGTATTGGGGAACGCATGTTTCTCTTCAGTCCAAAAACTTCTAGCATCGCGATTAATATCAAGGAAATTGAAATTAAAAATATACAGAACGGTTATTCTGCCGGTAATACTTTACGGTTGCGAAAGTTGGAGTACGACTCTAGCAGATGAACATAAATTACGTGTATTTGAAAATAAGGTTTTGAGAAAGATATACGGGCCGCGAGATGACTGGAGAATGGAGGAGACTGCATAATGAAGAACTCCACGGACTGTACGATTCACCAGATGTTGTAAAAATAATGAAATCGCAACGACTAAGGTCGGCAGGTCATGTAGCTCGGATGGGGGGAAAACGAAGATTATATTCTATCCTGGTTGGAAGGCCGGATGGAGAGAGGCCATTGGGAAGACTGAAACGTCGTTGGGAGGACAATATTAGAAGAGATCTTCGAGAAGTAGGTGTTCGTGATGAAAACTGGCTTGATTGATATCCAATGGCGAACGTTTGTTACTACGGCGATGAACTTACGAGTTCCATAAGCGATAGACTTAGTTAGTTGAAAGCTTAATTGTTATAGATTTTGATATTCACAACAATCAAGCGATTTCAATAATGAAGAAAAACGAAAATAAAAAAATCGGCATTGAACGAACTCTTGAATTGGTTATGGACTTTCTTCCCTAAAAGTTAGAACTCTGTAGACTTGAATTTGTAGGAACAGCATTGAAATTTCGTGCAACGATAAAAATACATTAGACATATACGGAGATAGTGCTGCCATCTTTTGTTGGAGATCGTTGCTTTACATTGACCTTCGTGTGCTCGTATATTAGACTACTTCAGAGTTCTAACATCTCTAGCAAGCTCATTCCACATTTGAATTCCATTTCACATGTGAATTCAAACTGGCTTTGAGTTATAACTTCAACGAGGCCGTAGTAAAGTAAGCTATCTTCGTCTTAAGGTGCTTTTGTAGGGGCTTCCAATGAGGTTTAGGGGCATTGTTTTTGGAATTCTTCTCTTCATACACGTCGCCAATTTAAAATATTTGGGAGAAGGGGAGGAGGATACAATTGTAAGTTTTGATATTAGCTGATTACCTTGCCTGTATAACATAAGATCAAATCAGTGATAAAAGAGCTGATCGTCAAGCAGAAGAGCTAGGTTTGATTATCACTGCTGTTTATGAATCTTTTGTTTAAGCAGTAGGATGATTGTTAAGTAATATGGTACTAAGAATAAGAGATTGCACAAGGTTATATTTTTGCTTTCTAAATCCTCTAAGTTTGACTTCTTTTCTGACTTAAAAAGATAAATTCTCAAATAAATGCCAACTACTTCTAAATTTTGAAATGAGACTAATGTGAAACAGCTATTTTACATTGCTACAGATGGCGCGATTGCAAGGTAAATTGGACATTATTTTTTTTTAATGTTATACTTGATTAACTTGGTTATATCCAAAATAACTGAAAAATATGCCTGTTACTTCTTGTTTGTATTGTCTTTTGTAAATCCTACCAATATGACTTCAACGTAATTGAAAATTAATGTTATTAAGACAACGTGGTGAATTTTGTTTAAATTAATTCACAAATCCCAGTACCAGTAGCTTTGCTCCAATATAAACACTAAAATAAAACGTTCTTCAATTGTGTGGTGTGTTTAGTATTTCAATACAAGTAATTATCCTAGGATTAATTATAGCTATAATTTCAGAGTTGTATTTAGAATAACACTTTCTGGTTATTGAACGGTCCCATGCCCTAAACAAATGGTACGCTCTCAGTACTTCATTTATTTAACTGTGATGAAGATACGAATAGAAGCTGAAGATTTTTGAAAAGATAAGAAAATGAATTTTTTTAGTTTCCTTCAAGCTCAAATCCGATAAATTAAATTAATATTAAATAAATATCAATATAGTAAATATCTGAAAATATTTTAACACTAAATAGCAACAAGTAACATGAGAACTTTATTTCCTTATCCTTAGTAGAATGCAGAAAATTGAACTTTTCAACGCCTTTTAAATATGCATTTTTTAAATAATTTTATAAGTGAACTTTGAAACTAGAGTAGATTATTATTGATTTTAATTACTCTACAAAAAGAGTATATAAGATAAACCAAGGTACATTATCTATTGAAATCACGTGAACTCGAGAGCGTATGTTTAATAATTTTACAATCCTGTTTCTAAAGAAATCAATGTTTCTCTATAATTTAGAAAGAAATAATGCAGAAATATTTATTTGAGGGAAACAACAACAGGTGAGGGGATGAAGACATCAAGTCAAGGTCATGTCATTCATGTCATCTGTAAATACCACCCTGGTAGTAACCTGTTAAAATCTTTAGAGCTAAATGAATAATTTCAGAATGGACAAACGATACTGGGGATGTATTTTAGGATGGGTCCTGGGGATCTGAAACTCTCAAAAATTCAATTTTATGCTGAATTAGTATAACTTAAAGGTTAAATTTAGCATGCATCTCATGCCCGAATTTTCTTTGGGGGG
>JAGDQP010012258.1:8586-50785 GCA_022664845.1 Lepisma saccharinum
ATATATATATATATATATATATATATATAGATAGATAGATAGATAGATAGATAGATAGATAGATAGATAGATAGATGGATGGATGGATGGATGGATGGATGGATGGATGGATGGATGGATGGATGGATGGATGGGAAGGCACAAAAGTAAGATCGGTAAATACTCGGTAGGCTACTTAGCGATGATGACTTGAGAGAATTAAAGGGAGTAATTTTCAGTTTACAGCTGATGTTGCTCGTGTGAGATGTGGAGGAAAGATATGCAAGGACAATACGACTTGCCATTTGTGTGATCTAAAGAAGACATGAAAAATATTCTGCATGCAAATTTGAGCGCAAGATATCAGCGTGATTTTAGAGCACAAAGAAAATGTATAACAAGAAAATTAGGACTGAATTCTGTACGTCTACAGTAGGAAAAAATAATTTACTGCACACTGATATAGAGTTTCTACATATTTGATATTTGTTAAAATCATTTGCGATTATTTCTCGTTATTCCTTGTTGATTTAACCAACTTTTCCACATACATAATGTTCTTTGTCTACAAAAGGCAAAGGCATACATTGTCATCACATAAATGTCTACAACTCTTGGTATATTTAAGACTTTTTTTTTCTTTTTTTGTAAAACACGTGTTTTATTTTCATCAACTTCTTCAATAAAAATCGCAAAATTGAAGGAAACAATTGGTATAACTATCAGAATGACAATAGTAAGACTTGAAAACTCCCGATTTTAACACCAAAGTAGTTAACTACTACTTATATAATTTGGATTATTTATTTATGTTCTTCGAGTACTGATTTTTTTTTAAAGGTATTTGGAGAGAAACAAACAGAAAGATCATCCATTCGTAAGATCCTTATACAAAATGCTAAAGGGAGGAAAATTGAGGTATCACATGCAGACCCTCGGGAATATGTTCCATATATTCTACCTCGGTGGTAAGGGTTAAAGTTATATTAGATAGCAGACTGCTGAGCTGAGCTAATAGAATATGATAGTGTGAAAATCTGAATTTCGCCTGAAAGTGGATAGCTCTCATTTTCCTCTGAACTCTTTATTGTGTCTTCACGCACTCTAATGCCTTGAATCTTGAGTTCAGTTATTGTCAATTTTAATAAATGTTCGCTTTCTAGTTGATTTCTTTTCAAACTAAAATCGAGCTTGGTGTCTCTTTACTATACGTCGGATATTTTTCTCGAGTTTGAAATTGCTAATAGACAATAATGCTAATTAAATGTTAAATTATTTGTGAAGGAAAGTTGATGAAACATAATTTCATTTCTCTTCTACAATGTTTGGGTTTGAGTAACTCTTGAAACTGAATCTAAATCTTTGAATAATTATAATTTTTTGAATAATTCTTGAAAGCTGGTGTAAATTGTGAGGAAACTGAGTATCAATTTTTATTATATTTTTTTAAAAACTCAGCTCTTATTTCCTTGCTTTGAATTTCTAGTAATTATTCTTATTAAACAATGAAGTTTAAATAGAAAACATATTGTTAAATTAGTCATACGTTCAATAAAATCAAACGCCTTTTCGGGAGCATTGTTTCTAAACCGTTATTACAACGTTGTAGTTTGAAAAAGTAATGGCGAAAATAGATTCATAAATAATCTCGAAAAATAACAAAATAATACACAAATATTTTATTGAGGAACTAAAATTAAATAGATCAGTTATTCCCCGATTATTAGAAGGCAAGTTATAATTATTCCGATCTCGACATGTATTAAAATTGTAGTTTGGCATAGCCTACTAACAAGGGAACATCTTATGTTGATAGTAGCATTGCCCAATCAAACAGTTCGTAATCGATAGAGGAGTGAAACAAAGTGAGAAATCCAAAGTTTTACGTGCCGACACCCAGAAACACAGGAGATACAGAGGAAAGAAGGACCTTAATCATGTGAAGATAGCAATGGAAAAGATACATTGACACAGAAATAACTTCAAAATGATTAAAGTAATCAAAATGAGACTTGCACAACACTATAGTAAGCATACAGTGTACCCACAGACGTGCTCAATAACGTCATATATAATGCAGTGTTGCAAACTGAGCACAAAATGAAGTTTTGTGAAATGGCACGGGACACAAATTATAACATCTATAAAATCGAAGTATGATGAGAACTATACCTGTGAAGTCTTGATGTACAGTGTAGCCAACGTTTGAAGATAGGCCTATATGAATGCCAAAAGTGTAAAATCTCGGATGTAGAAGAGTACATACAGTACACGCTTGGAACTAATTGAAACCAAAATAGGAGACCCTCTCCTCATAGGGACCAACATAATGCGGAGCGCTTTATCAACAGCAACACTGAAATACTGACTGCCACCAATGTGTACGGTGATACAATATTGGTGCACCAGAGAAGTGAGAATACTAATCACTTGTCAATCCAAGAGCACACATCATTTCAGCTTGTGTGTCGTGTTTGATACTATTCTGATTTTCCACTTTGGCAACACTGCCTCGGCACTGTGCTTCGTCCGTTATTTTTGTACTTCAGTTATTATATTCTTGTTCGTGGTCTCCTATTTTGGTTTCAACTAGTTCGAAGTGTGTACTGTATGTACTCTTCTACATCCGAGATTTTACACTTTTGGCATTCATATAGGCCTATCTTCAAACGTTGGCTACACTGTACATCAAGACTTCACAGGTATGGTTCTCATCATACTTCGATTTTATAGATGTTATAATTTGTGTCCCGTGCCATTTCACAAAACTTCATTTTGTGCTCAGTTTGCAACACTGCATTACATATGACGTTGTTGAGCACGTCTGTGGGTACACTGTTTGCTTACTATAGTGTTGTGCAAGTCTCATTTTGATTACTTTAATCATTTTGAAGTTATTTCTGTGTCAATGTATCTTTTCCATTGCTATCTTCACATGATTCTAGATCCTTCTTTCCTCTGTATCTCCTGCGTTTCTGGGTGTCGGCACGTAAAACTTTGGATTTCTCACTTTGTTTCACTCCTCTATCGATTACGCACTGTTTGATTGGGCAATGCTACTATCAATATAAGATGTTCCCTTTAAGTATAAAATGTCGAATATTCATTTTATGTTTGAGCCACGCTATATCTTTTCTAGGTATTTCTTTTTGCTTACGGCATTTCTTCGTTCAGCTAGTTCTATGTGTATTCACGACGTTAACTAAACGCATAGACGTTTCGCCTCAACTCCTAAAATTAGGTAAATACTTAGTAAAAAGGAGTATACCACAGTTTAGAAAGTATACAAAATTGGCGCGCCACCGCCACCAATTATTAGATTTGGCCACCTGGATTCACAGCTGGTGGCCAATTTTGGCTACTAGGGCTTTGCTCTAAATTGTTCTAATTTCAACGTTCTGGCTTGAAACCCATACCTGGAAAATAGGAAAAGTATATAGAAGGGAGGGTTGTTTATTTTTTTATTTGCGTATTAATTCATCCTAGTCTTGGCTGATTTCAATATGATGGTGCATTAATATGTAACATACATGTAATTTAGGTTTAGCGTCAATAAAAATAATATATTATGAAGCCACCAGTGAATACAAAATTTTTCCGGTGGCCTCATTGGCCACCAAATATTAGAGAACTTTTTAACACTGGTGTAGACTCCACCTCCATTACAATAGAGTAATATACATATCTGATAGTTTGGACCGGGCTAAATCTAAATAAGACGTACGTCTTGTCTGAACAAATAAAACGTTCAGACAAAACGTTCTGTCTCAACAGAAAAAAAAATGTTTGTTGTATCTGTTCAGAACTGAATGATGACTGAATACTGAGGCAAAGGTTTTATGAAAATAACTTAAATTTCGATATCTGATCAAACTTGACTGACAGTGTGGACGCTCGTTCTGTCTTTTATTCACTTCGTTGCTCCCACCGGTGGAGAAAACATCAAGTTCCTTTTTCTGTGTAAAAGTTTGTATAATGTTGTTCGATTTTTGCAAATATAAACCAGTTTCTATACTTCGAAAATCGAATTTTTAATAAAAATTAAAACCGATATTTTTTTATTAAAATAAAACAGACGACTTTAATCGAAATAACTGAAATTAGTGTTCTTGGAACTAAACGGAAACCGAATTCTGTTTTAATGAAAATTAGTTATAACAGAGAAACCGAAAGATATTTAAATCGAGATACATTTTAAGCGGAATAGAAGAATCAAAAACTTATTTCTCGTCATTGAAAATGGTTTACCATTCCACGTTTGATTACTTCAACATACAACAGATTATCATCAATATACAACGTAACTGGGTTGGTGCGAATGAAATAATCTCTTTGACGCCTGGTGCGAAACCCACCTCAGAAACACAACACAGGGTAACGAGTCTAACGTCATCAACTCTTTATACGTCCAGCAAACAGGTTGGGGTACACAGACAGACAGAAGGGAGTGTATTGTTGAACAGGGTCCTATGAAAGTGCACCATCGAGAACACACAACTGCGAGTGATTTTTCATTATGAATTCAAACTGAGCCATTCTGCGCAGGATGACACGAAAGAAAACATAAACAGCGCATTTTGGACGGGTTTGGCGAATGAACGTACCATTCGCCGTTGGTTTGTCAAATTTCGTTCCAGTGACACAACATTACAAAATGAGTCCCAGAGGCACCGACTAACATCATGTTCGGATGAGCTATGCAGGAATACCGTGTAAGCGGACCCTCGCAAAAGTGTTCGTACCAATGCAGCCAAATTAGGCATACACCATATCACTGTCAGTCGCGACTTCATGCGATCGGTAACTCATGGGTGCCACATGAGTTGGCATAGGCCGACAAGAAGCGCTGTCTGGGAGCGTGCAGTTCTCTGAGTGTAAGGAATAAGCAGGAAAGCTCCCTGTATCGGAGTGTCACTTCAGATGAAAAATGGATCTGCTAAGACAATCGTAAACGGTCAGGACAATGGTTGGATTGTGATCAACTACCAAGATGGTGTCCTAAACCACCTCTCCACCCACTTAAGGTGTTGTTGCTGTATGGTATTCTATGGTGGGAGTGATAGATCATGTCTTTCTCCGATGAGTTGAAACCTTCACTGCAGATCGTTACAGTGCTGAACTTCATGAATTGCACCGTACTCAAGAATCCAGCAATGGTCAACATATATGATGTCCTCGTGTTGAATGACAATGCCTGCCCATACGTCACGCAAAGAACGGTGCTGACTCTCCATGAGATGCACTATGAAAGCCTTCCTCACTCGTCTTATTCCTCTGATCTCTCTCCCACTGACTACCGCCCCTTCCGGCATCTCGATCACTTCTTGGCAGGAAAGACCTTCTCTGATGATCAGGAGGTACAGTGTGCAGCTAAGGATTTCTTTGCATCGCAGTCTCTTGACTTCTTTCGCCACAGAATCCAATTGTTGACAGTGATGACAATTGTGTGGCTGGAGACGTAGACTACTTTAATTAATAATTTAATGTAATTTTCATTCTTTTTGTCTTTGAACAAGACCCACCTGGGGTAAACATTTCATTCGCACCAATCCAGTATTATATGAAACTAAATATCAATATTTATTATTTATGTATTCAAATAATACTGTATCTACAAGAAATGATTTAAAGACGTACGACAAAACGTATAGTGTGGACGCTATGATCGCAAATATTTTGTCTAAATGATTTACTTGTACGAAAAATAGTCTAGACTGGGATTTAGCCTTTGGTTTGTTAAACTGTACTATAAAGTTATATTATTAATTTGACAATATAAATATTTATAGACATATAAATTTGTAGCTTCATTGCCCGATTGAATCCTATTCATACACAAAGGTGTATTCTTCAACCTTGCTAATATTTTCCCCGAGACGTTAACCTTAGATGAAGTTAATTTCCAGAAATCTTTGTTGACCTTTGTTATTTCATTCCAAATTATTTTTGTTACCAAATATTTAAAGAGGATATGAACTAAGGCTCAATCCAAGTGTGGTTCCCCGCCATTTTCGTTTTACAGTGGACTCCCGATTTACCGGGGGCGGCTTAACCGGTGCTCGCCAAAAAAGAAAAGATTTACATCTATCGCAAGAATCATCAGAAGGCACGCTTGAGAGGAACATTTTTTTTTTTGGTACAGTTGATTTGAAACTTTATTAAAGCACAGTTCCTGAAAATACAGTACAGGTAAATTGCCATGGATCATTTTTTCTATTTATTATTTAGTGGTTATTTATGTTTCTCGTTTTTTATCTGCCCTTGGATTGAACGTGATTTTGAGTTAACCGATGATATCGTCCCCTCTATTACTCGGTAAATCGGGAGTTAATTTAATGTTAATTATTCAAATTTCAGTTCAGGAAAACAAAAATTTACTTTCACGGACCATTATTGAAAGAAGTTCGTTTTTTCCTTCAATAATGAGTACAATTAGTTTTAATTAAATGCAGATAGTAGCTGCAGGATTTTGTACAGAAACTTTTTGATGGTTGAGCGCCAAAATTTGAGTTTCTGATTTAATGCTATGATGACATGTCTAATAGATTGTATTTTTGTTGTGCCTAGTCGGCATTATTACATTCTAAAGCGTTTGAAAGGTATTTGAAATTACATTACAAAAAGGAATAACTCATTTATTGGCATTGCGTTCTGTGTGCTTAAAATTCTATTTTATCAGAAATGCAAAAACTGCAGTTACGCCCCAACCGTCGTTTTGGCGCTCAACCATCGTTTTGAGACATTATTTTGTTCCAAAAGTGTCTACACACAATCCTGAGTTTACTGTTAATATTTGGTGAAAACTAATTGTACTCATTACAGACCTGCCAAACTATAGAAGTGTCAATGTGGGAGGTTTAGCAACCTGGAAGGGGGAAAAGCGGGAAATTGCGTGAGAAACGAAAAACATGCCAAAGAGTTACAATAGAATGCAGATGCTAATTACAACAAAAGTACTATGAAAGAAAAGAACTTTCGGCATTAAGTAATTTCAGTTTTCAGCGTAGGTTCTACTTAAAAAATTGAAGTTACTGACCGTTTTAAGTCATTTAAATAGTTTATGATCTGAACAGTTCAACAATTTTTCTACTTACCATTAGTGTTCGATCTGAAGTGGGAGATAGTTGAGATTTGCCCATCCCTGTGAAAATATTCCCTGACTGTTTTCTGAAATATCCGCAAGCTTAGGATATGAACGGACACAAAATACGATTTTCTACGCTCTGGAAATTTACAAATCGGACATTGCATACCATACATATATCATTATGTTGATAGATAACAAGTAACGAAAAAGTCTATATCAGCAGTTCAATAATTCAAGAAACTTAAACAAACAGTTATTTGTACAACTTGGTAGATTTTTTGGCAGTCTTTAAAAGCTTACTGGAAGATTTACACCGCCCAACGGCAAGTCTAACAACACTCTTTTACAGTTTTTCTGTTTGTTCCAAGCAAGCGCTGCTATCGAGTTGCTATCATCGATGGCAGTCTTCCAATGGTGGCACTCTAGAAAATCATTTTTTTGCCTCACTTTACAGCGCGAGCTTTAAATTTTTTCTCAAAATGCGTGGGTTTGCAGGTTCTGTGCGTGAAAGCATGAGTTGATGCTTGAATGCGTGGGACTCACGCATTTTGCGTGAGAATCGCCAGGTTTGTCATTATTGAAGGACGAAACAAACTTTAGTTCGTGAAAGTTAATTTATGTTTTTCTATACTGAAATTTGAATAACTATCGTGAAGCAAAAAGGCGGGAAAACTCACTTGGATTGGGCCTTTGATACTAACTCGGGTAAAGAATTCCTTTTCACTGAGCAACGGTTTTAGAGACCGCATTCTGAACAAATCGAATCACTTATTCCAACTATAGACGTCTTAAGGTAACAAATTTAACAAATTAAAAATCCTAACCACACCTAGCATTGACTCTTTTCAATGGTCTTAGGGAGTATCTAAAGAGCATCACAAATCCATTCCTGAATTGTTTTTTTATCAACAATAAGATTATTACGTTCCCTGAATGAACCCTATAGACTAGTATCGACTCAGATTAGGTTGTTTCATCATACAAAGTTGTTTATAATTCTTGTAGCTTTTCAAGCTATACAAAGTTGTAGCTTTTCTTTATGGTGTGATGTAATTTAACGCTTTCGATATTTAATGGCCATATTTACATTAATCTTATATTCATATTGACGCAACAATGCATTTTGTATTAGTAACAGACTCGTAGTAGACAAAAGAATAAGATTCATGCTTTGCGTTACATTATAAACGTGGTCTAGTGGCAATAGGCATCTGGAAAGACGATATAGATTTTCACACTTTCCGATACATGTCTCCCTGACATACGTTTCCGCCAGTTTCCCTTAGACAGACCAGATGGATGGTGCGTGAATGTGATTTCCAAAATTATTTCTTCCTGTAGCTATGTATCGCAGGAACCCTGAAATAGTTATCTAATACAAATGTTAAAATTACTTGATTCCAAGTAGCTTCTTTACTGAGAAAGGTATCACTTAACATTTATTAAATCCTTTAAAATACTGCTTGGAATTCTTTCGACACAGTATCATATATACACTTTCCCAACGTTATTACAGCGTTGAGTCAGAACTGGAATTTGTTTTGTATAAAATATGGTTTTAAATCTCGTAATTGGCAACTTTTCTACAGGTGTTGACACGCATCGACGAATTCGTATTTTTCTTCTTCGAGTGTTCACTCGTGCTTCAATTTACTTCAGTTGCAAACGTTGTTGGCTTCAAAATTTCTCCTGAGAAAAGACTCTTCATTTTCTGAAAAGGATCCCTCATGAGCATCTTCTTTGCCAGATGGGACTTATCATTGTTGCACTTTAATGTTGTATTGTATTTTGAAGAAAATAGTCTTCAATCACCTGAGAAAAATTTCTCACCAATATCTTCTTTAATATGATCCTTTATATTGTTGTAATTCTATTGTTTCACTTTAATCTTCCTTTTATTTTCATTGCTGTTTTTCTTTCATATTTATTCATTTTTTATTATTTCTTGTTTAGTTAAACATTATATTGTTGGAAATAAACTTAGGAACCATTGCATGAAGAATGTCATTTTCAATAACATGGAGGTTTAATGGGCATCTATCTGCTGGAAGGGTTTCCCTTAGTCAATTATCAAGGGCTATGTGGTATATTTTAAGTCAACTTAAATTTTGAGGTATCGCCACTTGATGAAAAATTTGAATTTGATTGAGGTAGAGAGGTATCAAAGATCTTTGATTTATGCTTGACAATTATTTTTTCTGAGAAAACGTAACAAGAACTAACCTATTTGAGGTTGTGCTATAACGACTATATGGGATATGGAGACATTTTTGGCTTTTGTAAGTGAATTTAGAAGATTTTTGCGACCTTTACCAAATTTTATACTTTCAAAGAAAAGATGATTGGCGTAAGCTAGATAATTGTCATTTATACAGTCACATGTTAGTGTATTTGCAAGATTAATTTGAAAAAAGATGACAGTCTTTATATGTTCAGATCTGAGCCTGTTAATGTCTGTTACTTAACGACAAGCTTTTGCTCCATGATATCATGGTTTATACTTATCTAAACCTATATGGGATTTGTTGATTTGAACTAAAAGTTTGGGATGATTTTGTACCCACGATCTATAATGTTTATGTATTTTGTTTTACGTTTTCTAGTAAATTTACATCCCTTTTCAGATATAAAAATGTAAACAATGAAAACGAAACAGGCCGCCATGCAAACGCTCCTCTTATCACCGGCAATAATCAACTTCACTGACAGAACTGATATGTTTTTCCTCTCTTACGGTCGGATTCGTATCTCAAATATTGTACATGCAATGAACAGAAACATGCAATATTGTAATAGAATTAAATAATTTGACAAAATTACTTTTGTTTCTTGCTAATTATTATGGTCCTGTATGACTTCTACTTGAACATCATGCAAAATTTATGTTCGACATTCATGTAGAAAGCAGGATCCTTCTAGTAGCGAATAAAACATTGAAATATTTCAACTCGCCAACTGCAGTCCACAACAGAAATTTCTCTCAATGGAAAAGATGGTCAAACCTTCTTCCTACTGGCAATTTGGACTACAAACAGTCAATAATAACTATTAAAGATGATTCACTTCAGCTCATCTACATAATTTCATGCCACCATATCATTAAACTTTTGCACCGGCTGACTTGTAGGGTAGCCAGTCCATCATACCAAGTTATGTTCAGAAACATCAATTTCTCAATGTCGGAACAAAAAAAATCATTTTTCTTCAAGGGTCTCTCGCATTTACAACCTGGGTACAAAATACCTTTTTATGCTAACATCCATATCTCTGCCCCGCCATAATAAAGTAGGTAAAACATTTCGATCAATGTACACCATTACTAATACTTACATTAATGGCCGAAATTTCAATGGCTGAAATTTTACATAAGCAAATAATCTCTCGTCCTGAAATAAACATCACTTAGTGTCATTGTGAAGCAAACAATGTAACAACTGTCAAATGTGAGTATGAAGTCCTCCAAGGGTGGGAAAATGGAGAAAAGCGATTGCATTAACTTGATTATTATCAAGAAAATTGAGGCGTCTATATTCTATGTTAAAAGATAGCACATAGATTTTTGTTGGCGCATACGCCTCAAATTATTATCAGCAGCGTTAATTGAAAGACAAGAATCGTTAGTGCTACTTAATATTGCGGACCGCTCCTTGATCGTAAATAAATTCAAGGTGTGTCGCTATCACGCAAACCTCCTCCAAGATTGAAAACATTCCCAGAAAGTGCACAAAATATCAACAGGCTTTGAATTCCTTTTGTTTTCGAGCAGTTAAAAACTGCATAAACACACTTTCTTTCCAGATCCGCATGAAAAATCCACAGTTTCAATTACACACACGAAAAATATTATGAGGTTTATGTCGATTCTACACAATAAATTCAGTTTGAATCGATTCTTGGGACTATGGCAGTATTCTTTTTACAAGCCTGGAATGCGATTAACAAACTGCATACTCTTTGTTTGTACATTTAAGTTTAGATTTTCGTTTGAACAGAGTGCGTGCACATAGTGATTCGAGCCATCTTTCATCTGTTGTCCTGTCTACCTGGAATGTATCGGTTGGATTCGAGCTGTTGCGTATGGCTTGGTTCACATTATATTGGGAAAAGATTGATGGACGTCTAGACCATGGTTCACTTTGAGAGCTTCTGTCTCCGTCCCTGAAATTTAGAAACCACAGACGATGTGTGTTATCGTCAACTGCGTCTTCACCATACACTTGAAGAATGTTGCGGCAGGATGCGGTATTATTACTGCCTTTATCGAACTGAAAAAAGTTAAAGTGTTAGGTATCCTTATCATTCTCCATTTCAGCGAAACTATACGGTGTCCCTGTCTTCTCGTCCACACCAACTGTTTGTGCTTTTGGCTGCTCTAATGTTCCTCCGCTTCCGTGGCTACTGATTCACGCACTGGCAGCGCTAACTGTTAGGCCAGTACTCCGCTGACCTGTGATATGCCAAAACAAATAGAAGTTTTGCACTTATCCAATATGAGACTGTTTCGAATAATATAAAGAAAACCAAGGTTAAGAAAATCGATATTAAAAAAGCGAAATGCAGATTTTGTAATCAAGTAAAATTCCGGTATCTGTTTCCAAATACAAAACTACTGCTGTGTTAATCTTCACCGTTCTTAACATTTCTTCCGACTGTAGTACACTCAAATATACGACAAAACATTGAAAATAGTATTAGCAAAAAACATTCCAGATATATTTAAAATAAATATCTTGCGTATTTTGTCTAGTACTTTAAAACGTTTTCTATTATTTAAATATAAATGAATTAATGAGACTAGCAACAGCGACATTAGTATTATGTGTATGTTAATAGCGTTACAATATAATGGTATTATAGACAGATGATTATTCTTGTTCACCAGAGAGAAGAAAATGTTACCTGACTGTTGGAATCAATCCATCCTGCAAACTGATTGTCGTTATTCCCGTCCCACCACTTCCACTTCACTGTACAGTTCTATGAGAGTGGACTTCGCGGTATGGCATCATGAACTGAGCGACCATGAACACTGGCAACATCACATATTAGAAAATAATTCTACGCTGAATGAGATGGTAAATATTTTAATAGTACTGAATAATTCTATAGGTCTTACTTTTAATAGATCTGGTCCTTATCTCTTCTAATTGAGGAATAGTCATATGAGCTGTATCTCATGTCATTTTTCTTATGTGCACATTCAGACTTATGTAGTGATCTAGTAATTATGAAAACATATAATATAAATTATGTTCCAGGATTACTCTCCATACCACGTCGTTCACTGCTACGAGCACCAATTGGCTAGTGGCAGTATCTTTATCAGATGCTATTTTACTTTCCTTTATTTTATTTTATTCATTTTTCATCACTGTACAAAGTGTCTGCATCTTACTACATGACATTTTAAATGTTCAAACATTGAAGGATGCCAAGTGGTGTCTGCAGCATATAGTTTTTTGTTTTGATGGTGTGTGCTGATGGCCCCATTTGGCACCTGTCATTATTTTCCAATATATATCAATACATTTATATTTCTTAATATATATATAGAAAACAAGTCATATTAACAAGTAGTTTAGCGAACAATGAAACATGAAAATATGCTCACAATGTTCCATTCGTTTGTTGTATTCCCTGAAACACGGTTCCTACCATAGTCCATATTTTCCACGACAGCTTTCACCATGGTAGATGGTGTTCTTTCTTGTGCTATTTGTTTTTCTCTTCTTCAGTTTCCTTCTCAAATTTTGTCCACTTAGTCCATATTTCATTTGAGGAAGATCCAAGAAAGTCATCATCCAATAGAAATTCAAAATTATAAAAAGATTCGTTTGTACCTGGAACAGATACAAGAAATGCATTCATTTTATCAAAAGGTATTGCTTAGCTGTAGATGGCCATACAAAATTGGTCATTTTACCTTCAATATTTTCTGAATTGCTGTCAGGTACGGATGTATAAAAAATAGATTCAAGAGACACATTTTTATTTGTTGAAAGAGTACCATCATCATTTGAAGTGTAAGTAACTTTGTTCAACTCACTTACTGCCAAAGTACGATAAAAAAGTAGATGTGTCTTCTGTGCGATACACACGCGGAGTGAATAGCGTCTAGGGGATGTGGAGGTAGCGCTCCAAATATTATCAATCTACGGCACAAAATAAGATGGCGTGGTTAGTCCCACTTTGCCTTCCAAGGCCCTCGGGAATGCCAAGGGAACGCTCGCTGGTATTCAATTTGATAGGAGTGTCAGGCTGATAGGCTGAGTGCATTTCAGATCGTGTTGCGTGGGAGCGCCGAAGAAAAGTCTCCAGCATCACGGCCGGTATTTGAACCAGGCCTTCCGATTTGCAATCAGATGAGCTAGTATCTGAGTTACGGCGACTCCTCACTGTCATAGTATGAAGGCTAATGTATTGCTGATTTATACTACGGTAATTTCTACTTGGTGGTTAACTCACTGCGTAAACTAAAATCCGTTCACGCACTCAGAAAGCATAGGAAACCAAATTTAGAAACAGAATCCACTAAAATTAATCCTTCTACTCAGCTAACACTCGGTGGAGCATCGAAAAGGTGTGTTTGACTTTGCTTAAAGTCAAAAATGAATAACACTTTAAGCTAGCGTCACCACTAACTATCGTCGTCCAACATTCCACCAGAATTTTTAGTTTATTTTGTGTTATGTAAGTGGAGTTTTGCACAGTTTTTTTTTAAATTTTTGTCCGTAAATACTTTAAGGTGCTCTCGAGTATTTGGAGGCGACGCCCCTCACAAGGGGTTTCTGGTGAAATCACTGTGAGCAACTTTACGCGCGAAAGTACATAATAGTGGAAATTTGAATTACAAAATGCACGAAGCGCCAATCCGTGCCCATCGTATATGATAAATATAAGTCTGGGCGTCATTTGAGTTTCTTAGTAGCGAACGTGATACTGAATATTATGACATCATAGGTTTTTATGTCCTCGAATCGACACAAGAGGCGGCGCGTGTAGTTCTAATCCTCACTGTGATTGCGACCAAAACGTATTCATTAGTTGCACCCAGTTTTAATATAGAATATATCGTACGTTCACAAGAAAAGTGTCATAAATCACACATATGTTATTTTAGAGGACGAGGTAAAGATTTGACGTCTTACTCGAGAAGCTATATATGAAAATCATTCAAATACTTCTACAGTACACCGGTCACTGATGTAGATACTTCTCTGGTATTTTTGTCAAAGAAGGAGAATGTTTCTCTAATGCCTTTGATATAGTAAGTAAACAACGAAAATTGGCAGATTTTGAGTTGTGGCGCTTGTCTTGCAAACGTGCGATATAGGTTCTATAAATAGTACATTTAACCTTGGTAAGTGCCTTGTCTATACTTCTAATTGTAAATTAATGCTTTGAAATTTCTTACAATGTTATATTATAAATTATACTATAAAAAGTGTATTTCTTGTTCGCTTTATATGAGTCGACTTTTGATTATTTCAGTGTGCTTACACATTTTTTTGCATGGTGTGCCAGGCGAACCTACTTATTAAACTTATATTGCACTAAAATTCTTCAATATACGTACAGAGAGAAGATAGGAAAATGTACGCGTATTTCGTAGCTTACTTCCTTGAAGCTTTAGTTAGTCCATAATGATCATATGATTTTTTACTCATTATTGTTCTTTGAATTAAGATTCAGATGTTGCTGTTCTGGCTAGTGGGAAACAAGAAATTTTATATATTTATCTTCACTAGTTTTCTAGATACAGAGCTTTAAACTATTTTTTTTTAAAGTGGCTTTCCTTTTGTTCATACGTGAGGGGAAGACTGGATATGTGAGGCGTGACCCAGACAAACTAGAAGTTTTCAATAAAATCATTCTGAAGTTATTGTTTTTTTAAATGAAATTTCAACTTCTTGAATAAAATCATTCTGTTGTTGTTGTTTTTAAATGAAATTAATTTTATATACAATGTAGAGAAATGTGGTTCAGCTTAAATTTCAATATTCAAATTTTAATAATAACAAATTTGAATTTCTCAAAATACGTATAAGAATCTTTAAATCTATGTATTCGAAAACATTTATCCACTGACTTTCTTCGAGTGCCTTCCAACATAGGGATTGTAAACAAGATTATATGTTTGTTAATTTCTAATGTATTTTCTAAATTCGAGAACTGGACAATATCAGTTTCGGTTAGTGATGACTATATTACTTGAGTTGTTCAAGATGGCCAAAAAGCTTAATAGTCAAGGAAGTTTGCTTAGAAAAATACCCCTAACTTGTAAAAACTGCAATAAACATAATTTCTTTGTTATTCTATGTAGAAAAACGTGCTGAATAACATATCAAAAGTTTCACCGTTTGGAGGAGAAGAACAGGCCGTCATTTTGAAAAACTGATGCTATAAAACTTTTCAATTTAGCTGATAAACAGTGTCCGATACACGCATTTTGCAAGTGTAAAAAATGAAAGGTATTTTGCTTTCTGAGTCATTATTACCATTTTGCACCTAGAACGAACGGTTAAAAAGTTATCACCGGTTTAAAAATTGCAAATTTTACCTGAACTAAAAAAGATGCTTCAATTTTAGGGTGAAGGAAAAGTCTGGGAGCAACCTGGTAAGTCGAGAATGGTTGGATACAGTGCCAATAGGTTTGTTTTTGATTGATATAACTGATGACCATAGATATAACATATGACCCTCAACATGGATTGATACAGCTTATGATTGAATATTGTAGAAAGTTCGGATCGAAATATAAATCTCACGCTAGCATGAGCTCGGAGTCCAGATCTTCCTAAATATTGTTTGTGTTGCCTAAAATGTTAATTTTTGGTCTAGTGTTATCCCTAAATACTTTGCTGTTTTTGTGGTGTTTACTAAGGTGTTATTAATTTGTATATGTTTGCATTCATCTCTACTTGTTCTTCTTCCGGATGGATAGAACATTACAAATTGGGATTTGTTCTTTCTGAATTTTAATTTCCAAGTGTTTCACCATGTAGAGAATTTCTTTGCTATTTTTTGTAAATTCTTGATATTGGATTTTGTTGTGTTTGCCCTGGTCCAGTAGGTGGCGTCGTCAGCAAAAACTTCTACTTATGTTTGTTTAGTGTTGCAATTGGGCTGTCATTTACATTTATGGAATAGAGAATTGAAAGTAAAGCTGCTTCTTGAGGAACGCCTCGTTTAATTGTAATATCCTCCGAAAGTTCTTGTCCTATTTTCATTTGTGTTGTTCTGTCGTTTTGAAAATTCGTTATCTATCAGATTATTGTAGTTGGTAGGTTCATTGAGTATATGAACCCATCGTGCCAGGTTGTATCAAAGGCACTGGAGAAGTCAATAAAACGGGCAGCAGCTATTATGTCTTTGTTTTGTGCTATATGTGCATTTGTAACTATTCTTAGTAATTGATCAATTGTTGAAACTTTGCTCCTACTTGAATATTGTTGAGTACATTTGAGTCTTCTAGATATGAATTTAAGACCTTTTTCTACAATCGTTTCGCAAACGATGGTTTGTAGTATCAGTTAGAGTTATAAATCTATAATTATCGGAAATGAATCTGCTTTTAGTTTGTTTGGTTGTGAATATGATGTAGGCTGCTTTCTAGTTTTGTAGTACATCTTCAAATTTTATAGTCATCACAAGTTTTGCTAGTATTGCAAATAAAATATTTCGTCTATTTCTTGAAACTATGTAGAGTATTTCCTCTGAGCCTGGTGAAGTGTTTTTCTTCTTCTTCAAGCCTTTGTATTATATCGTCCGGAGTAGGATTCTTCTTAGTGACGTCATTCAAATTGTAGTTGAGGTGCCCACTTGAAGGGAACCCAGGTTTATTGCACATTGGGTAAGGCTATTCTCAACAAGAAAATCTGACCTAGGGTAGCAAAAAAGCCACTCTAGCAGATCAGCTGCGAGCTTTTAATAAAATATGTGGTAATATATTTCGATGAGTAATTTATTAAGACGAAGCGTCCCAATAAATGTATATGGTAAAAGCACCAGTTCTAGCCATGTTAAGGTGGATTTTCCAGAAAGTGCTCCCTATAGATCTATGTTTAAGAAACAAAATCACGTTTTTTACTTCAATAGAAATTTCAGGTCTCGTGAGATAATATAATAGCATAAATCTATTCGGAAATTTGTATTATAGTGATAGCATTATGTTTCTTTATACCCCTAATTTTGTTCCAGTAGTCATCACCCTAAATTTTTCTGTTCCCCTATAGTCGTCACACCAATGTACCAGTAGTCGTTACCCAATCTACTACTAATATTCGTTTGGTAAATATGTATGATATTCTCTTTTTCATCTTTACTGGATCTGAACCTTTCAAATGAAGCGTGTTTGAAAGGAAAGAAGCACAGAGGGTTTGCTAGAAGGTCCTCTGAAATTCTTCTAAAAAGACACTGAGTTGACTTCTGGTGAAATATTTAGGAATTTAAATTTTGAATTTAACTGACAGCTACTAGAAAGAGTGAGGTTATCACAATTATATTTTTTATAAATTTAACATCAATTCATCATCATGTTTTTAGATTAAATTAATCACTTTCTCGAGTAAAAATTTTAAATAGCAGTTTTTCACATTTAATCTTGACGAGCAATGGTGCAAGTATGTTTGACTTGCACCAGTAGTAGTCACCCTACAAAGCAGAGAAACTGGCAGTCAAGGCACACAAACTTATAATCTGATAATTAATTTGATCATTAAAGAGGTATTTTATGCACATCTAAACATCAGGTACTTGTACTATCTTTCAAGAAAGTAAATCCCATCCAGTGATGAGAATATTGGAAACTAATCTCCGTATGAAAAATTAAGCTCCTGCCAAACATATCGCATGTTTAGTGCTTAATTTTCAAGATATTGTGCAGCAATGAAGAGGATATATATTGCAAATGAATTTTCATACGATACAGACGTTTGAATGTGTTATAATAGCCCGGGCGAAATAGAAAATCAAAAAAGGAAATAGATAAGAAAAGGAACAGTGCAAACGTGTGTTTGTGTGTGTGTGTGTGTGACTTGACGTTAACCAGCGACGTAAACTAGGGCACCGGCCACACCCACTTCGCGAAAATTACCGAAGCTTGCCGACTGAGTAGTCTTCTGCATGCCGAAGGATGACCACGGAACAAATTAATGCGGCAAATGTTTACGGAAAAACAACATTTTTAAAGTTTATATTTATTTGAAATGAAAAACACTTACCTTATTTATACTGAAGAATCCATGTGTTGAGGTGATAACGTAGGCTGCGTTGAATTCCCAGATGAGATACAGATAAGTGGGAGGAAGCGAGTTAAAAAAGTAGTGAAGTTCGATCATGCGAAATACTCCAAATATACACATCACATTTCAACTGAAGTTTTTTTTTTCTCTTTCTATCTCTTTTTTAAACGAGTTTCCAGATCAATATAATTATACATAACATCATATTGTAAATAAAAGTTTTAAAACGCAAGTTCCAAAAGAAACACTCCATAAAATATATATGCATCACCTTTCGGCTTCAGTTTTAAAACGCAAGTTTCAAGCAAAACACACACGCACCAAAAGGAGCATTACATTGCAGATATAATTCATGCACGGGAGTTTAAAGCCCAGTACCTCGGAGCCATCACAGTCCGTGGATACAGTTTGGGTTCTTATTTTTACGGTAGGGCATCCTTAGAGGGTATACATGCCCGCTTTTCATCCAATTCTTTACCACTGCTGGGGTTCTTAAGTTTGCGGAATTATTTTTTTGTATGTTTAACACGTTGGTACTGGGTCCAGGACCCAACTGTGCCGTGTTCACAGGTTGGTTTGGTTAAGAGTGGTTTTTATGTTAGTTAAGACTGCTCGGTCGTTGTGCTTAAGAATTATTGTGTTATTAGTATGTATTTTAATCAGTATTGTGTTGTTTTTGTGTTTAAATATGCAGTTTGCACCTTGTTTGATCCGTTCAATTGCTATTAATGTTCTGGGTGGGTGTGTGAGTTTCTAAGGATGGAACCTACAGTTTTTTGGTAAGGCATATTCTAAACCAGTCTTTCAGTGGGTCTGGCGGGAATCGAACCCACAACCTCCTGTATAAAGTGTGAGCGTGCTAACCTCTTTGCTATTCCGAGGTCTCGCATTGTTACTAGTCGGGTATGTAAAACATGTTCGGGAAGTTTTTGGTTTGTTCCAGTTTGGGTCTATATCCAGCCTCCTTTTCAGGAACCAGACCGGGCTGGGATTGAACCTGTGGCCATGTATATAAGAGGAGAATGCACTAACCACTATGCCCGCCCAAGGCCTTCTTTAGGAAGATTTCCTCTTACTCGTTCAAATAAGGTGTGTGTGATTGTGTTTTTCATTATATCTATATGACAAGTGAGTACACACGCCAGCAACAAATTATCTCATGTGCATGTAAGAGTATGCATACCTGTGTGTGCATAAATGTTATATGATAACATTTGTTGTTTGTTTTCTTTACTTCCCTTGTTTCTTTTAAAAAATGTGTGCAATTGGTGGTCAGTTCTTTCTATTTTTCTTTTCAACGATAGTTTTCTTATTAGCAAAAACCTTTGCTGTATGAGTGGTATATTTCATTTTTGGCCGTGGTCTAGTGGCCTACATATCAGATGGAGTATATAGTGCTGGCCATGCACTGGCAGGTTTTTGCCTGTAATAGCTATTGATTTTCGTCCTAGAAAACCTTGTGAGTTGGTTTAGCTCAATTGTTTCCATTAATGCTGGTTTTGGAAAGGTTTCTGGTTTGGTACCTTTGTACAAAATCCCCTGAGCGATGACACTTGTAATAATGTATCTTAGTATTATCAGCAGCATAATATGAACCCCGTTTTATTACGTACGTTGTGAGCGTCTCCTTTTCAATTTCTTGCTTCCTCTCCATGAAACTTTGAAATGATGGACACTGCTTTTCTTCTGATTTCACTGGAAGAGCATGTTGTAACGCAAAATGTTCGTGATTTATTTTCCCCCATCCGTTACAAAAGTGCATAGAACACATTTAAGGTGACTTTTCTTAATTGGTTGTTCTGCATGAAACTTTTGTTCGTGATATCTGAAATTTTCAAGATGATTGAATTGTTTATCACAATTTGGGCATTGATAAGCAAATGATTTCTGGGTCTTTAAAGGAGGAGCGATTTCGTTTAATTTATTCAGATGTGCTTTCGAAACATGACGCCTAAGTGATTTGTTATGGTCATAGTTCTTACCACACTCTGAGCATTCATGCTGTTTAATTTCGTTCATTTTGATCGACTTTACACACACATCAACGCACTATAAATACGAACACAAAAACATAGTTCCACTAAATACGAACAGAAAATAAAGCTCCACTAAATCCACTTAAAACTACAACGAACTAAGCAATGAACGACTGTTCTCCCGCTAGAATATAGGAAAAGAAGCCCTCAGCCCGCCAAGCAGTTAAGCAGAAAAATAAACCCAGACAGCAGTTTTTTCGTGCCTAAGAGGTTAAAGAAATGTCGGTGGTATTCAGTCTTGGTTCATTTCAAATGTATTATCAAAATACTGTATAATTAAATATCATAGGGTATAGGATTCTGTTTCATTTAAATAACATTAAAAAAAATGCCGCTCTGACGCAAGGAAAGTGTGTTCTCTCCCCCCTCACTCTCCTTCGTTTCGACGACTACTCACTCGGCAAGCTTCGGTACTTTTCGCGAAGTAGGCGTGGTCGGTGCCCTAGTTTACGTCGCTGGTTAAGGTCAAGTGTGTGTGTGTGAGAGAGAGAGAGAGCAAGTAATACTAGATCTATTCGAAAAGTAGAACAAAAAACAATGACTCTCTAGTGTAGTGGTCTAGGTGCTGGCTTTTCGCGCCTGAAGGTTGTGGGATCGAAACTGCTTGTCTTCTTGATCTTTTTTTCCAAACTGTATGTTATTGAGAACTTTCAATAAATTCGTGTAGATAAAGATACACTAGCCGTCACTTGAACTGAAAGGGATCATGGGTATATGTCATGGTCGAGTGAGTCTCACTGTCAGAAATACTCTCCCTAAGCTCTTATCAGCAAGTGTAGCGGTTTAACCTTGTAAAATGCCTACCTTTCTGTCAAGATCACAGATGAACTATAATAGCTATACAGCGTTAATCTCGTTTAGACTTTCTTTACATGCTGAAAATTACGCTAATATATAATCGTCATGAATTTTGCAAAAAATAAGGAGATACTTTAAATTTTAAACGAGCATCTTTGGCAGCTATATGACCCACTACTGCAAAATTTGCAAATCGGACTTTTTTGCTATTATTTCAGTGCAATGCTATTATTTTCCGACAAAATACACGAAATCTATGAAAAATCTATGAAATATAATCTACTGTTGTAATTATCATATTTTAGTAACAAATAAATAATGAAAACTGTTTCTAAGTAGTTAAGAACAGATACATCAAATGATTTTAAAAAAAAAGTTTACTTCTTTTCAAAACACCAAGTAAGACTTTAAAAAAAAGTATCAAATAATACATCTTTTAAAAACAAAACTATAAAATAATTCTTAACGTTATTTTCAAAATTATTTCAAGACAATCACATTTTACTGTATTAAAATTGCTTCCTAATGCTTATTAAAATATGTTGTCAAGTGGTGAATTTCAGGAGATTTTCAAATTGTTTTAAAAACATATAGAACACATTGTAAAATATATTTTCTTTGAAAGATACTATTAAGATCTTATTTTTAAATAATTTTCCGTAATTTGGAAATTGTTTTCCCGTTCTATTTGCTACTTGTGCAGTTTAGCCAGAACGTTAATACAAATGAAGCAGTATTTTGCACTTCAGGAGAGATTTCCTGTTAAATAAAGAGCTTTTCGGCCCACGTGTGCTACGTTTCTTAGCAGTAAGGTACCCGAATCTGACATTCCTACTTCTGGGCAATGTACGAATTAGCAAAAGGATGCCCGGCCAAAAAGATTCCTACCTTGACAAATTATTTTTCTTCCCTGCCAGGGATAAATTTCTTGTCCTCAGAAGAAGTTTCGATCAAGATAAGATAGAAAATCGACACATTTTTATTTGGCAGAAGTTTAACTTATTTTCCTGGAAGTGACAAGGGTATTATGAACTTTCACTAGCAGCTAAGAAGTCATTTGTTTTGTGATGCTTTTTGAAGTAGCTTCATGTGAATGATTTAGTATGATTGGTTTGATTTAGCCCATTTGGAAAATGGGACTGCATATCTTCCCTCCTCTCTCTCTCTCTCTCTCTCTCTCTCTCTCTATATATATATATATATATATATATATATATATATATATATCCTGTTGAAATCCATGCTTATGTTTTATCCCCCTGACTAAAAAGTAAAATTCGCACACTGCTTCTGGGTGAGACCCGGTTCCTATGAAAGCGCTTCAAAAGTCGTGTGCAACGTGAACATTTTAGGTGATGGTGATGATGGCTTATAGTTTCTCTAGTAGTGGGGACAAAAGTCCACACCTCTGGGAAAGATATCTCCGAAACGCCTTGTTCTGCAATTACTCTTCTTGGTGCAGAGTATTAATTTAAGAGCGCTCGCTTGTCATGCAAAATGTTCGCGGTTCGAGTCCTTATCATCTTCCTTTTCTCTTTTCCTCTAGTAAATGTTGTGTTACAGTATGCTTTATGCCACTACTGTGTAGGTTTTTGCTCTTTAATTCGTATTCTTCATTCTTCCTTCATTTATTTAAATTAAGTGCATTGCATTTCATGAATAATAATAATAAGTTTTATTATTATTATTATTATCTCTGTAAATGTTATGCAACGGTTTATTTATTCATTTTTTCATACTGTTTGTTTTTATGTAAAGATACACCACAAAATCTATTAAACATATAAATTAGCTTATCTTTTTTAAATAAATGAAGCAAAAAGAAGAATATGAAGGAGAAAACAAAAAGCTACATAACACTAACATTCATTTACATGTAGAAAGCATATAGTAAAACATAGAATTTGCACATTACTAGAGAAAATGTAAAAAGAAAATATTGACTTGAGTAAGTCTCGAACCACGTACCCTTCGTGCTGCAAGCGAACGCTTTTCCTTTTCTCTACGATTCCAGTACTCAATGAATCACTGTAAACTCTGATTCCAGCGTGAAGCTAAGAAACTTCTATCCAAAAATGCAAGATGGAGCCAGATCAAAACTTCAATTTGCAAGTATCTGATTGAAGTGAAATTTCATATCTTGGCATTCCAAAATATGCTAGAATCGTTTCGGAAGTTGAAATGATTGAAGTACGAAGATCAATATTTGGCCTTCAATTACATTATAAACGGTGAGGCCAGTGTTTCTTTCAGAAGATTTTGCTCGGGGAAGGGGGCTAAACCAACTCTTACGAAAATTATAAATAATGCATATTGAGTCCCATGTGCTAAAAATATAAAATAACAATAACTTTACTTAAGAATGTGTCGTATTCTTTTAGTTAACCTCAAACTAACATGAACAGTATTTATAGAAGGTGCTATTATATTCGTATTTCAGAATACGCATGAGTAATACAAGTGTTGAAACTAATTCTTTCTGGGGCCTGTTGGAAACCCAAGGGGGAAAAGCTCCTCTGAAAACACGCCTGGAAGAAACAGTGCCTATTTTGAAACCTGACCAATTGTAGTGCAATTTAATATATAGGAACTGCAATCGATATTTAAATAAAAATAAATAATTCCCGAAATTAAGACGGGAGCAACACGATGCACTTAAATTTTAAAACCCCATTTAATTTTCTTTAAATTTCGTATCTCAGGGCTCCTATGGTCGCTGAGTATGATTCTGAACTGAAAATTTTAAAATATTTGATTTCATGAAATTTCTTATTTTAAAATTTCAAAGGACCCTGAGTTCGACTATGAAAAAAATCTTCAATTACCTTATCCAACATGGCTATAGTCCAAAACGTCTTTATATGTAAAATCGTTAGGATTCTTATCTAGAGTCTCTAAACAGCGCTTAGATTTGTTAAGGATTTTTAAAGAGTGAATTCTGAAAACCAAGTTGACCATATCCCGAAATATTTTCATAAATAAAATCCAATGTGCGCCAGATGTAGAGCAAGGCTTTTAAAATAAAATAAATTTAAACAATCAAGTAAACTTGCTTTTCAAAACCATACCAAACTTCCGGAAAATTATTCAGTTATCAAAGATGTAGACAATCTTAAGTCGATTTATAAAATGTAAAATGGTTCTGATATGGTGTAAAATTCTACAGGCTTAATCCCAAATTCATGATGCACTTTGTATTAATATCTTTAGTAGCATGTTACAGGCAAATTCGAAGTTTCTTTAGAGTCACGTCTTTTATTATAGCTGAATTCAAAGCTACCTAGAGCCGGCCGGGTGGTCGAGCGGTCTGCGGCGGTAGGCCATCGGCTCGAAGGTCCCGTGTTCGAGTCCCGGCATGGGTGTGGATTTTAATAGCTAAAGGCGAATTGTGACGGCTCACAGTCCAACGTTACTAGACTGGCCCAAATAATAATATAATTTACCAAAGTTGTTTATCAGAGCAACCTAGACCTTATGTGTTATAAAATTATCCTGTTTTTTATATTATAGTTCAGTTTATGTATTCGATTTGTAAGGCGAATGGTTGAGATTTCCCCCTCTCTAGAAATATCATCCTTAGCTCTGCGTTTCAAAATCTGCCCGTAGACAAAGGTTCCAAATACGGCATTCTAACGTGTTTCAAAATATCCTTTCCCCTCTCAATAAAATGCATAAATCGATCACTGGACTGCAGTTTTAAAAAGAAAGTATATTTTAAAATTGTTTCTCACACTTATTTTTCCACACTCACATACACACACTCCTACTGCTGATCGTGGAGTTGCGGGTTCGAGTCCCGGCTCTGCCAAGAGATTTTTTCAAAGCAAGAGCGTCTGGAACGGTTCCCATCCAGCATCGTGATTCAATTGGGGAGTGCCCTGAATAAAAGACAGTGACGATCACAGTTGAGAGCTTCGGTTCTCCTCATCCAATACGTCTGGTCAGCGCGGGAGAAGCAGACAAACTCTTTCGTACGGGAGAGGCCTCATCCAGTAGTGAATTGAATATGGCTGTGATACATACATACATACATATATATATATATTTATATATATATATATATATAAACTGCGAGTAAAGCAAGAGGCGAAAACGGCGAATTTACAATAAATATAATTATGTGTGTTCTGACCCGAAAGTTCCTTTGCAGGGCAAACCGATTGCGGTTGTCATTGACTTCAATCGGATAGAGAGGACGTCCCAAGGACGGGACCTACAGTTCACCGTTCGGACACTGATTCCGCCAGACTCCCCTTGCCGTGGAAGTGTCACGTCCGAAATTCTCGGCCAAAAATAAGTAGAAGCCGTGCAAAACTCCACTTACACTCTCTTAATTTTTACTTTACATCCCCACTCAAAATGAAAATTACGGCAAAATCGCTGACTCCAAACCACTTATATCAACTTGTGTGTTTAGTACGCAATATTAAAAATACTCGACTTTCATGAATACATTTATGGCTATGTATTTCAAGAATGTGACTTCTATATACATGGAACAAACACAAAGGGTAAATGAACAGTGCATTAGGAGTTTTGTCTGTTCGTTTACGTGTAATTTGTTTCCCATCGCTCAAGTTATATAAAAGATTTCTTGTTGAAATTTAACATCAGTTTCTAACTCATTTTCTGGATTGTAATTAGGAAGCTGAAATGCAAATATTACTGTTACAAATTTATTTAGTTCTACCACTTGGAAAATTCTTTCAGTTTTCTTTTCTTCCTTTTCTTTTAAGTTTAAGTACAGTTCGTATTTGAAAAATTTAACATTTGTATGCTAAGGCTTAATCAGAATTCTGGTCAAATTTCTCAGGCAAGCGCTGTATTTGTAATGCTCTTATATATTACATGTAGCTTGAGCCAAAATTGCCTGAAGGACTTAAATAACATTTGAATTCTATAATCCACGTTTTTATGTAAAGCGGTTTAAGGGACCTAAAACTATAAACTTGTATTTTCTTTTGAACAGTTTCTTTCGAAATTAAGAATAAACATATCAAAATTGAGAAATAAATCATCCTACAAATATTTCCTGTTAATTTTGCATTACATGATATATTTCCCTCATGTTCGCATTGCCGAAATAAATATTTCTTACTACCTTGTTTTAGCGTCGTCCATCTCTAATAAAATATGTCCTATTATAAATGATGTGCACGTTGTGTTTAAGAGTATCTTCTTAATAAAGCAATTCCGTAGTTTACGCCCAATAAACCTGCTCTTAACAGGTAGTCCCGCAGCTGACTCACGGGTTTAATTCGCAAGATTTGTGGAAAACTTGAGAAATATATTGGGCACGTGGGAGTTTCCTGTTTCATATATTGTCAATTTGCAGGCAAGCAAATTGCTGATTTTTACCTCTAGCAAGAGGAAACGAAAATAAAATACAAAAAATGAAATGAAAATGCAAAACCATTCAACATTATACCGTGAAAGGAATGACACAGTAATGAAATACAAAAATGATAATTCGAGACTACTGTCCATTCAAAAAATTCGAACCTAGTTTGCTTTTGTAGTTCGGACGAGTGAAAATCAATGCTAAAGACAGAGTCATCTAGTAAGAAATTGTCAAAATTGATTTGGGAGACGCGAGGGAAAGAACGATTTGTGTGCTGCTTCTCCTCGTTGTAAAATGAGTTTGTATTTTATTCAACTTACGAGTTAGACCCGGTTACTGTGTTTTATCGTTGTTTTGTTTCTGCTGTCTTAAATTGATGTTTCATAAATAAAAAATAATACATGATTGACCGTAATATAGAAGTCACTAAGACCAATTTGAATTTTCCTAAATACTTCGAAACATTATGAATAACATTATCGAGTTTAATGCTGTTAATTTACAAACTAAAATATATATTTCACTGCAATTACAAATAGAATGGCTAGTTAAGGGTGAAGAACAAATATGATTTTCTAAAAGTAAAGAAAGAGCGGGGATTTGAACTCATAACCTTATGCGTAGAAATCTAGTAGAAAGGGTACGAGAACGACTGAAAATTGCGGCTTGCCTACCTTCCAGGGGCATCCACCACGTCGTTGTATTGACGTGGTAGGTCGTTGACCCTCCGTGGTAGGTAGTTGACCCCATGACGTGGTGTGGACACAAACTTTTCGTACATATTTAAAGGACAACCCAATTACTTGTAGTGGGTATAAGTTAAAAATTCTTCATAATAACTGTATATATGTGTGGAATACAGGCAAAATACTTTCAAAACATTTCTTCAATCAAGTAAATCACCATGAAACGTTTGTGGAGTACTATGAAATTTTCAAACGACAGGGTCATGTAAGTATTTCCATGAATATTTTTTTTCAAAACTTGTAGAGATTTAGTTCATAATAGTGAATTCATTGCTCAACTCATACCTGATGTGATTCATGAACAATTTTCTGTAGAAAAGTCTGTAAGTGTGTCTTCAGAACAGTACATTATTGATGTGCAAGGATTTAAAATCTCTACACATGAGTTTATTATGAGAGAATTCTGTATTGTAGCGTGTGATGCTAGTCTTTTATTCCACTGTTTAGTAAAACTTCCATGTGAGATTACGGAAGTAGGACTAGGATATCAAAAACAAGTGCAATGGTTAACAGAAAACTTTCACGATTTACAATGGCACACATCAAATGGATACAGCGTTTCACATCTTCGTAGAATAATTTTTCAATTGTGTTCAAGTGAAGCTACATTCTTTTGTAAAGGTCTTGAAAAAGCACAGTGGATTAAAAAACTATTTCACTTACAAACTGTGAATGATGTAAGTGAAAAGGAATGTCCTGCCCTGAAAACATTAAATTTGAACATTGGTATGTCTAAGTGTACTTTTCATGACCCTGTGGAGGTGAATGCCTGTGCATTAAGAAACTGTTTGCAAATACAGTATTGGATGAAACATGAGAAACCAAAAAATCTTGTAAATACCTTATCAGCCATGCAGATGTAAGAAGCATGTGCAAGTTGTTTTTATAAAACACTTTACTTTTAAATAATAAAGAATGAATACTCTATGAATTTGTTTTTTCATTTGAAATCAGGATAAACGATAACAAAAAGGTTTAAATTATATAAACATATTTATTTTTCTTTAAAATGAAGAAGAGTAGGATACAATTCTATGTACAACGTAGCTTGTTTTTTTGTTTTATGATTTGTTTAACATATTTTACTACAATTTGATCATTTTTTTCAAATGAACAGTATTGAATTCTGGTATGATATTAACCCTCCTTACACTAAAGTAAATAAAGACTATACAAAATAATCCACAAAGGGTGGATGTATTATCTTGAACCTGAATTTCATTATATTGATACAATTTACAATTTCGTTTTAAGAACCTTACAATTTGCTTAGGAGGTGGTCTTGCAAAGGTATCAAAATAAAAAACCCTTGCATTTTCATTAATATAAATTGCAGTCCAATGACTTCCTCCACTTGAGGAAGAACTTAAATTAACTATAAGTGCTGCTGGAAACTGTAAACGAACAGGTAATGTATTAATGGCATAAATGGCAGTCAGTACACTTGCAGATAAACAATCACGTAAAATCACTTTCATCAGTTGGTCCGTCCACATTGTTTGTTATAGGACTTGGTATGTATACACACTTATTTTGATTTAACACTGATAAGCCAAGCTCATAAAATTTAATATAATTTGCATAAGTCCATCCTTCTTTCACTGCACATCGGAAATAGGAGAATCGATGCAAATAATGAACACACTGTCTTGAGGGATATGCCAATTGAGAAAAGTGAGGACACTTTAATTCTTCTTCTAGGTTGATTACACTTTTACCAAGGATAGATTCCAGAAAAAATTGTCTTGTTTTCCCGAAAGTGTACACTACACTACTGTGCTGAGTGTATTTGGTAATCACACTTTTAACTTCACTGTAGGGGGTATCACCATCGTTCCAGTGGAGACCGTAGAGATGCTGAGACAGGTAATCGTTATGTAATCGCAAGGCTGTTGTCAACTGGGAGTAGGGGAGAGGAGGTTTAAAAATCCAACTTTGTGAACAATCCAAGTCAGGATTGATAATAACAAGTTCTTTCAAGACTAACCTTTCGTGTTCGTCCTCGTCATTTTCACCACGTGTGAGAGCAGAGAAGTGTACTAGAACCCGCATTGTGACTGAATGAGATTGAAATTAAAATGTACCATCGGTATATACGTTTCTATTTTTATCAATTTCTATAATCGAATCAAACTGAGCATACACAATACATGATACAGACTGTACTAGTGCTTGACTAAAGGATATTTTTATATTAACAGGAGAGTCTCTTACAACATCCCAAGTACAATCATCAATACTTTCTGTAGGAGACAGAATAAATGGGAAAATAGTATAACCATGTGCAAAATCATGAGAAGTAATTGTATGTGCAGTATTTTGATGAAAGATCCCAGTACCAGAAAACAGGGTGAAATAACTTTGAATGAATAATGCTCTTTGAAAATCAGGGGTTAGGGGAGTGGGTGGATAAAATTTAGAACCTACTTGAACCTGCAATTTGTTGAGATTGAAATGTTCAAACTGGAGAGGGTTCAGATGATATTTACCATTCATTGCTGTATTTGCTACGAATCCAATGACAAGGTTTTTCGGTACACTACCCAAAAATAAATTATCAATATTAAATGAAGTTACATTTTGTGGAATAGTAATGATTCGTGTTTCCACTCTAGTGAGTGGTAATTTTGCAGTATTTTTTCCATGTAAGAATTTAAATGAAGAGATAAGTCAGCAGAAATAGTAAGACGACGTGCATATAATACAACTTCTTGTAAGACAAACTTTAAAGTTTGAATTGTCAGCAGCCATTAAACAAAATGAATCTTTGTTACGAAACAGTTTTATACGCAAACTTACTTTATTTGGGAGTATACGACCTAAGTTGGCAATATCTGTAAAGAGACGTCCAAACATTTCAAAAGGAGCACTACCACTAGTAATTTGCATTCTTTTACGAAAACCAGCATTATTTTCATCAAGAGTATTAAATTGTCCAGCAGTATCTTTATGCCATAACGCACATGTGAGATGAGTTTTCGAAGCATCTTCAGAGTAATTAAGTATTGATTCTAAGAAAGCTCGAATAGCATATGAGCCAGAAGAGGAAGAAATTAATTTATCATTTAAATATACATTGACTTGACTGAACATAGAATGAAGAAAGTTATTTACTGGTGCTACAACATCAGCTTGCACTGCTGGTTGATCGCCTTGTGCTGGCTTATATACTTCTAAGTTATCACCATTAGCTTTTGTTATTTTACAACGTACGTACAAGTACAAGTATGCAGGATGAATATATTCTCCAACATCTCCCGGAATCACAAATTCAATGGGGCCCTCTGAAGTAAGTGTAGAAATAGGATGATAATCTTGCATACGAGAAGACTCAATAGCAGTTTGAGTCATGGGGACACTTTGCAAATCAAATTCATTAGTACAACACTCCTTACTTGATGCAGAAAGGAAAGACATTTTATCACCTAATTAAAAATATCCCTTTCACGATAAGACTTTGTCTTCTTTTTCTTCTTTCTTTTCTTAATTGGTGGTCCAACACGTTTAGGAAGACGAAGAGCTTTCCGTTGACGCGCCCGTCGTCTACCACTACCACTAAGCAACTGGTTAATTTTATTTTCCGCTTTTGTTCTTAAAGATGAACCCGCCTGATTTACTCTACTTTTAACTGATTCTTTGAATGGACGATTTTCTAATACATCTCCTGCAACTTGCATTCCTGTTTGTAATGCTTGTCGACCAACTGCTTTAGCTCCTTGTTTAATAAGTGGCATAGCAAATCGAAAGAGACCTCGAAATAATCCCCCTAATCCATGACCACGCTGATAAACTGGTCCAGCAAAGTAAGGGATGCCTCTACCATAAAGTGGAACTTTCATTTTCACGAGTGTTGTTGAAAGTGAAGTGTTATGGTCAATGTTGCAGATGCGAATGAAATATTTCGTCCTGCATGGTCCTTTAGTAGTATTTCAATTGTGTCAAATGAAAGTTTACTTAAAGGAAAATAATATACATTCTGAAATGTTATTGTCTGTACTTTACCATGATTACTATCAGACATGGCTACAATACGTAGTAACGGTGCTTTTGTATCACCTACAAATTGAGGCTGTATAAGCAGAGGCGCCCACGCCATATAGGCAGGTCATGCAATTGCATGACCTGATTTGGGGTGGGTGGGTCTGTAGAAGAGGGTCAGGTTGCAGGAGGAGAAGAGAAGAGAAGAGGAAAGAAAATATATATGTACTCTACCAAATGGGAAGTGTACTGACTTCACGTATAAGCAAAGGATGTCCTACCTTTCAACTTCCTTGACTCGCAGGCACTCCTGAAACACATACAGAATTGGTATTGGAGGATTCGAAATGCATTGGTCGAAGATTGTAGGATGCCAGTACTTACGAAACATTGAAGATTTGTTAATTGAGAGTAACTGGTTCTGTAATTTTGCAACATTTAATGCAACGACATAATGATTTCAAAAATGAAAGTGCAAGGTATATTCGGGAGGAAAATGTTCTCTGGGAAACATCTTTCTTTCACGTCACAGTCAATGCAGAATCCTTCAACAAAGCTACGATTCTACTCAGAGTAGTCAAAGTGAACGTATCAAAGAGCATGGGAAGAAAAGGTAGAACATGGTTCTTAAAGGGATAAGTTGAAAAAGAAAGCATTGAATATGCCTGTGTGTTATATTGAGAAAATTGGTTTAAACACTGAGATTTTAAAACATTTGGAAACAGGGATTTATTTTTAATGAGCCAGTTTCTCATGTTGCCGAAGTAAGGGAAACGTGAAAAATCTGTAAGAAAATAACATTAACACATAGATAATTACTCTTTTGAGCCCAATTTATGCTTTTACAAATCGCAAAACAAGCGAGCATCGCCAATTTGAATAATTCCCATTAAGTTAAAAAGTTTTTCATCGGACTAAACAACTCAAGCATATGAGCACTTCTATTCACGTGTTTTTCGTCACGCAATTTACAATGGCAAAAATATTAATTTCATAAATCGACGTAAACAAATGGGTCAAGTTGCAACTTTTGCAAACGTGTGATGTTTCTGCCGTCAGTTTTGTAGATATCAATTCTGCCAACAACTCTTTGTGCAGGTTAAAAGGTGGTTTTTGTTCATGTAAGGCTGAAATGATCTTCTTTCTCATTTTGTAGACAAAGATGAACTTTTTCTTCTATTTATCAGTAGCATCCGATTCCTGTGCAGTAAAATTCAAGCTATATAAAATTTGGTTCAAGACTAAAGATCTCCGATTTTCTTAGGAAAAATGTTTGCAATCCTAGGTTAATCTAAAATATAAGAAGAAAGATTAGTTTTAGATAAGAGAAGGCAAACAAATCCAGATTTTTTTATTCCTGCATTTAAAAATCTGGAATCTCCAATTTTTTACAATTTATTCCAAATGTTTTCAAACTATTCCAGTTTTTAAAATCAGGAAATATTCACATCTGAAACTCAAATATAAAAAAGAAAAAAGAAAAAATCTAATTTCGCCGTCCCTAGTTTAAATAATTGTGGGTAGTTAGGAAAAACATCTTAGATATTTAGGTGTCTTACTTATTAATGCCTGCTTTAGGGATTCCTTTTGCATTACACATTTCAATCCATTCCCTACTCTTAAAAGTTTTGTTTTTGTACCCTTCTGATAATGAATCCCAAATTATTTTCTTTTTTCCTAATCTATAAAGCTTGCAGTATCAAAATATTTGATCTTTTTTGGCAAAATGAGAGAAAGAAAAATATTTCTGTTCCACAGAAACCTCCACGAAACTGCACAAAAGATCAACAAAGTGGAAGGCAGAAAAGTCTTACGTTTTGAAATATAATGTTGACCAAGTTTATTGCCGATGACATTATGTAGGACACGACGACATGACTTTCAGAATGTCACTGGTCGAAAGTTGGGCGATAATGCATAAAATGATTGATTCGTTTAGGATCATTTACGGAATGTCTCTTGTGAACATTTTAAATCACGCGACGAAAATAAAATTTTCGTGAAAGTGGTCTTAGGTTTCCATTTGTTATATTTCTTAAAAAAAAAGTTTAAATTAGCCTGAAATTTTTTGTATATGCTTAAAAAAATATTTTTAACATTTGGCGAAATTTGCGTTATTTAACAATTTGAAAGACCATAAATTCTTCCCTAAAGACCGTTAATTCTGTTTTCTTTAATTATATTAATCTTTCCGATGTTATCTGGACTGCGAATTTTTTCTGTCCCTACCATCACTTTGAAGACATTATAAGATATTGCCTAGTAAATTTTTATTCACACTAGTGCTCTGAGATCTCAGAGAAACTAGTACAGTAACTTAACCAAAAACTGAGAAGTAGCGGTTATTATTATTCTTATCAGTATATGTTTTACTTAATCGAACCGATACATTCGAAAGAACGTTTTATATGGAAGTTGTGTTTTTCGCGTCTTTCAACTCTTAAATTACTGGAAGGATTTCAATCTAATTGTATATGTATGAAATTTACACAAAAAGGTTACCCGGAAAATTTGAGAGTGAATTATCTTGGACACTTTACATCCGTATTTTACTGAAGGCTTGAAATAATTTATTCCAATCATCTCTTACACCACTGACTGGATAGATGTCATATTGTATCTACAGAAAATCTTATCGTAAAATTTTGAGTGTGAAACATCTAGGGAAAAAAATTGCCTTTTCTTATTGAAGGCTCACATACATCTCCCCTCATCCTCCCGTTATTTCACACACTGGAAATACTATATTGTAAGATCTGTTTTAATTGCCATGTTTCGATATTCTAATGGAGTAGCCTACATAGCAGAAAGATAGAACAAGATAGTATAATGTATAAATTACTCATTTAAACAAGTATAAGTTTTCTTTAGTGAAATCGTTTTGTTTGCTCGTTTGATTTATAGTGGGTTACTCAAACACAAGTATAACTGTGCGCTTCTTGACAATAGCCAAGAGTTGATCTTGATTCACGATAGATGGAAGCAAAACCGTTGTAATTTTTGGGTAAGTGAACTTTGTAGTTGGGTTTAATTTTGATGAGTTTGAAATGTATTGTATTCATTCGAATTGATTATTTACAACTAGCTTCTTGTTTGTTTCGACTGGTTTTTATTCATGGAATACAGGAACTATGAGCATTACTAGTCACGAGACTTCGCACACACATACCGAAGCAACTCTTGCACGGAAAATCGTAATGCTTCCTTGCCAATTCTTCCAGCTATAAAGGAAATGAAAACAATGGAAGTTGCTAGGAATAGGCTTATTGTGAAACAGCTTATCGATATAACATTGTTTTTAGGCAGACACTGTTTAGCATTTCGAGGGCATCGAGAGATATTGACAAGTATACTACAGGGAAATTTCAAAGATCTTGTTGTGCTACTAACAGAGCAGTCTCACACGATGGCAACGTACCTAAGCGCTTTAACTGTTACCAGGAAAATGAAAAGTCACCTGTCCTTTTTGTCATGGGACGACAAAACCAGTTGATATATACCATTTGTACTTACCTTAGAAATACATTTTGCCGAGAAATTAGAAATGTAAAGATGTCCATCGCGTCTGTCGATAGCTCGTTTGACAAGTCAAGGAAGGAGCAAGTGTCTTTTATAATAAGATACGTTAATGAAGAAACGGGTGATATTAATGAACGACTCTTAGCTTTAAAAGAATCACCAACAACAACTGGTAAAGATTTGTCTGGATTATTCAATGAAGCATGTGAAAAAAATAGTCTAGATTGGATCTTGGTTCTTGTTGGGCAATCACATGATGGAGCATCGAATATGCGTTCTCCGTACAAAAGTCTCCAAGCGCTGATTAAGGAACAAAATCCGAGGGCAACGTATGTATGGTGTTGGACGCACAGACTAAACCTGATTGTGATTGCTTCCGTCGTATCCTCTGTGATTGCTATGGATCTTTTTGGTAATTTAGAGAAGTTATTTGCATTCATAAGCAACAGCAAAAGAGGCGTTCGCTTGTTCGAGGAAAAACAAAAGAAGCATTACCCTAACCAAAGAATTAGAAGGTTAAAACGAGTTAATACCACAAGATGGATGTCCGATTCATACGCTCTGGAAACTGTATTGATAACATTTGAGGCCTTGTTGGAAGCCATGGAGGAAATTCGACACATTGCAGGACCTTCTGATAAGCAAGCTGGCGCCCAGGCAGGAGAGTTTATTGCGTATTTTACTTCGGAGAGATTTGTGTTAACTGCGACAACTTTTATTAGGATTTTTAAAATCATTGACCATTTTACAAAGATGTTACAAAGTCTGGACTTAGATTTGTTGTCTGCATGCAATGTGAAACAAACCTGACAAGTATCAAGATCTTCGAAATAACTTTAATCGTCTCAGACGCGGAGAATTTCAGCCTCTGTGTCACACTCGCTTGAGAAAACATAAGATGCGTGGTGAAATAGCTGATACCTGTCACCTTTCCAAAGATTCATTCAAGGTGGAAACCTTCTACGCCAGCATTGATATGGCCATTACATAAATGAAGGAGCGCTTTGTAGGAGAAGATAATACTACTACTTTAATGCTTCTGAGAGATTTGTCTTTGCTCTCACTGAAACGTCTTTCCGAGGTCCGCAAGAAAGGTTTGCCTGAAGATGCATTCATTCGTTTAGCTCAATTTTTGGGAAATACGTGAACATTGACGATACCAGAAAGGAATAAATTGCCTTTTCTTCTTGTTTCGAAGAGCTTGGGGAAACGGTTGACTTACCTAGGCATCTTAACAGCGAAAATAAATGTATTGTAGATTCGGACATAGATAGCGAGAAAGACCCGAATTCTTCCGATGACGGTGTGTCGGATGATAACGAGGATCTGGTAATATGTAAACCTTCCAATGTTGGCAGTCTACCCGAAATTTTCAAAATATTTTGCAAGTCTAAACTGAAAACTGTTTTCCCAAATCTTTATTCTCTTCTGGAGATTGCTGTCACGTTATCCGTAACGAGTGTTACGACTGAGAGATCATTTTCTAAATTGAAACGAGTCAAAACTGATTTGAGATCTACAATGGGTGGTGATCGACTAGAGGGCTTGACTGCAATTGCTAGTGAATGGGACATCTCCATTGATTACGAAAATGCGATAGATATATTTGCTTCATATAGTTCAGTGCTTACGGAAAATCGTATGCTTTAGTGCCACTGATATGTGAAATGTGTCTTGTTAATTGTATAATTATTTCTGTATGCAAAATGGCCGTAAGCTTACAAGCTATAAGAGAAGATGTGGTTTAGAAAATAAACGTTATTGACGATGTACTGTTCTCTAACTGGTGAATATTAATGGGATGGCGCCAGTGTTCATCTATCGACGCCAATTTTGAAATCAGTTTGATTGCGATTGAGGCACGTGAAATATGTATTAGAATGTACGCCAACACTAAAAGTTCGATACATTTTCTTTGAAGTTAATGCTTCATATAATTAGAAGAATGTTAAGTGAGCTTTCAGTTAGCTATATTATCTAAAATAAAGCATTTATTTGTGAGTTAAAAGTAGATAACATAGCTCTTTTACTAACCAAAGATCAGAACATAACGCACTGAGGAAGTGTCGTTTTCATCAATTTCGGTGATACAATTAAAGTTTTAAAGCATTACCTTATCTATGTCTGTTGTGTAAAAAAATATTATTTCATACGATTGATTTCTACTTATTTTGTATTTTTGCAAAGCGAATTTTGTTAAGAAAGATATTTTTTGACATATTGAGATTTCGGTTAAAACAGTTCCTTAAATATATGTTTTTCTCTCGCGAAAAGTTCCATCAGGGCGTTGCGGTCGGTTGATCACGGTAAAGAGGAAGAAGTAAGATAGATACAAAAGAAGAATAGCAGCGAGAAGACAGCGAAGTCTACGGCGGTCAAGATGACCATCATCACCGAGCATCTCGAAAATCCGTATGCGCTAGATAAGATCTTGTTTTCAAAGCTTAAGAGGGGAAAATGCTTAACACGATATGAAAATGGCTTTATTAACCTCATTATCCAGTTTACCGACTCAGAGTGAAGCCAAGTAGTAGAACTTGAGTAAGTCTGCCAAGTTCGAATTGCAAAATATAGGAATGGTGGAGCCTCATACAAGAAATTAAAAATGCTGCGTATATAGCTGTCTCCGGCGGTAGGCCATCGGCTCGAAGGTTCCGGGTTCGAGTCCCGGCACTGGTATGGGTGTGGATTTTAACAGCTAAAGGCGAATCGTGAAAGGCCGAAGTCCAAAGTTACTAGACTTTCCCATCTAAAAAATAAAGTTTACTGAAGTTTTACAGCTGTAGCTTGAGGTGTAAGCACGAAAACAAAAGACGCTAAGGTACTAAAAATATTGAAGAGCAACAGCTCAGAATTGAAAACGCCAAGCGTATAAAAAAACATGAAAATCCTTTACCCCTCATCAGACCGCTTAGCAGTTCAGAAGAGGACATTGAGAGTTTAATAGAGAAAACTGCAACATTATGATCAACTTAGTTTCTAGTAGAACACTTAAACCCGACGAAAACCGAAGCCACGTAGAAAATGTTTCCAATTGGATATCAAAAAGAGTACTATTCTTACAAGATTGATTCAAATCCTGGAACCATCACACAGCCAAAGATTGGACAGAAAAAAAAACGCGTTCTAATTTCTTTTTTTCCCTGCAACAGCAACCTTACAGAAAATAGCTGGTTCTATTGCCATATATATTATCAGGTTTATGAAGTATTATGATCGTTGAGTTTCTGGTAATACTGTTCTTGTGTAGGAATAAGTTAGTCGTTTGTTTTAGCATACGTTGCTATAAACAACTGTTATATAGATTCAAGATCCTGATTGGTTGTAATTCTCTCATTATATCTTGTCAGAGTTCGAAGTATATGGACGTATCTGAAATATGTCCTCAGGGTTAGGTTCGGTTGTACACATTATCGTAGGATATACGTAAGTCGAAAATGGAAGCAAGAATTACATTTAGATATGTATCGACTTATGCGAATAATAGTTGTCAAGAAAGATAAAGACAGTTCTACAAATATTGTTTGCTTTTAGTAGCTTGTTTATTCATCTGCCATGACTTTTACAAGATGCCTTACACATGTTCTAGTATTAGATACGTTTTATAAATATAAAATGCATAGCAGCTGACTAGAATTTTGACTACTCATGATAAGACAGAATACACTGCCGAACCTGAAGAACACATTGAAAGTCAGCACAGAAAAACTCATCAAGCTCTGATGCGCTTCAGAACATGAGCAGAAAGTTGTCTTGTGTATATGGTTGAACCAAAGTACCTCAACAAGAATAAATGTTCATAGTAAAGAGTATGCAACACAGTGGTATCAGAATCGAATATATTAAAATGATGCTTTCTGCATCAGCGGTAACCCATTACATCCTACTCCGGATTCTGATTCTAGTTCTGGTCCCCCTACGGCGATATAATTTACTCGTAACCAAAACACATTTTCTAAACGAAGTGGTGGTGTTATATCTCAAATTTCCTTATTTTCAAATTGCAAACAAAGAAGAAGAATGATATCAAAGGACAAAATAACTGTACAATATATATGTCTTTTCACCACCTGCAACGGCAATAAACGCATGTTTGTTACTCTCGCAGAAATGCCTTTTTGAGATCTAGAATGATGTGGAAAGTTTCGTTTCGCTTCATTTACCTCAATTTATACGAAATATTTGGTCATTGATGAAGGCTGAAAGGAATATAACTTTTCTCATATTTGTCTTGAGCACTATCCTATGAGTAGCAAACATATCAACTACGTTTTCGTAGTCAATGAAGATGTCCCAATTGCTAGCGATGACAAACTAACCCTCTAATCGCTCACCCTTCATCGTATATGTCAAATCTATTTCAGATTATAAAATTACCTCTCTGTGGACACATTCGTTACTGGCAATAGTAATCTTTAGAACATAATGCAGGTTTGGGAAAATAGTTTTAAGTTTTAGCTTGCCACGTATTTTGACAATTCTTGGGCAGGCTGCCAACGCTGGAAGATTTAGAGTTCCTCAAATACTCGACAGGATGAGACCATCAACATGAGAGTTACACTCTTTTCGCTGTCCACTTCCAAATCTACATTCAAGTGTTTTTTTTCGCTGTGAAGATTGGTAGGTCAACCATTTTTCCGAACTGTTAAAAACCTGAAGGAAAAGCGTTGATCTACCTATACAACCTTCAGAGAGAAAAAATAAGTTGATTGTAGATTTGGACATGGATGGAGACGAATCGTCTAATTCTCATGATGATGTTCCATCACATAACATTTGGGGATATGTAAACCTTAATGTTGACAGCCTATCCAAGAGTTGCCAAAATATTTTGCAAGTTAAAACTGAAAACTGTTTTCCTAAACCTGAATTATCTTCTGGAGTTTTCTGTCGCTTGCCAATAACGAATGTATCCACTGAGAGGTCACTTTCTAGGTTGAAACTGATTTGATTTCTACAGTGGGAATAGGAGGGACCCAATAGACGGTTTGGCAATAATTGCCAGCAAATAGGGACATCTCCATTGATTATGAAAAAAGTGGTTGATATGTTTGCTCCTTAAAGGATATTGATTATGACAAAACTGATTATTTAGTGACACTGATATGTGAAATGCTACAAATGTTGAGTACTCCTAAAATTCACATTTGCTACATATCTAACTGGTCGACGTGGTGTGTCATACAGCCCCAGTTCAGTCTGGTGTCCACTCACATTTTTATTTTCCCTTTACTAACAAAAGTGTTAGTGTTACGAACTATGATGTACGCTTAGACACGGCGAATGTACCAATCAATGTACCTCTAGCTACTTTAGTTTTTTTTCTGCTGTGAATAAATTTTGTGACCCTTAAAAATAAATACGTTTCTTTTCTAAAATTAAAGAATACCCATGAAATGCAGCATTTGAAAATACACGGTATTGTCTTGGGGTGGGTCAACATAAAGGGGGTGGGTCCTGCTGAGGTAAGGCTTGCATGACCTCTTTCGAAATGAATGGGCGCCACTGTGTATAAGGTCAGTGTATACAAATACTTGGTGCGGATACCCAATGTCAATGTAAGGCTGTTTTTGAGCTCCTTTTGATTTTAAAAGATTTATACCAGGTTCGAACCCTAATTGTAAAGCAAGTATGGGTGAAAGATAAAGTGATTTAATGTTTGCATTTGTTTTAATAGTAACAGTATTTGAAAAATCAAAGAAAATTAAGGTTGGAATGATTTTATTCATAATCTCCAACAATGACGGTATGGAAGAATAATATCCTGTTGATATTTTATATTTTACATTATCGCCATCTACTGTTTCATACCACATAATATTTTGACCATCAGTTACATTATAGCAAGTTATGGGAATATGAATTTCACTAAGTCCTACCATCCACGATGAATTATTAAGAAGAATGCGATGATTTAAAATATTTAAAAAATGTGATGGATGATTATTGCTATATGTATTTGTACTAGCATTTGAACTAAGTGTAATGTAAAAACAATCATCCGTACTTTCCGAAATCATTTCTTCCGCTTAAAGTGAAGTGTAATGTTCGAAGTACCAAATTGAAATGGTAAGTTTTCTCCCTGTTCATCTTTTAAGACCACATGTAAAGTATCAAAATATTTTTTTCTACTTTAACATAGTGTGGACGATTAAATACAAAAGAATGCATTTTACAATATTGATATTCATAGATACTAATTTTGCGAAGGAGTTTACCAGGTACAGGTTGATCTTTTACAACGTCAAGACAAACATTAATTTCAGAAGGAATATTATAATCGACGTTACATTCAAATGGTGCACTAACATTGAAAAACATAGGTTTTCGTTTTTCTGATTTCGGTTGAAAATGTACCCGAGCTATCTGTACATATGGATTATTTGAGAATCCTAACAAAGTTTGTAAACCACCAGTCATTCCCACTATATACTGTTTTCTGTGATCTCGTTTATATTTCATGAAAAGTTGATTTTTATCTTTATAATAGTAAAATGAAAAAATATTATCTTTTTCAATACTATCAGTATGATCTTCCTTTTCAAAATTTTCAATTATAACGGAAGTATCATCATTTTTTACATGATTTTTTTTATTCTCAATACTAATTTGTAATACACGATCAAGTTGTACGTTTTCTTAAATAGATTTTAGTTGATTTGGTTTAGTATGTTTTGTGATAAGAGGGAGTAATAAAACAATATTTGAAATTGAATCATAGTATCCAGGATAAAAATTAACTTCATAACGTAATTCACTTTTACCATTAATATGAACAACTACTTGTTCTTGTTTTCGAATATTATAAAAACTCCATGGTATACAAACACTACTTAAGCCTACCACCCAATTGCCTTGTAAGTGAAAGGGTTGACATAATTTTGTGGTATAGGATGAAGTCTTATTTTCAAAAATATTATTACCCACATTTGATTATAATGTGATGTAACATTCATCTTGTTGCTCAGAAGACATCATCATGATGACTGAACAGATTTCTGTTTAACCCATGAATTCATACTAGGAGGATACCCTAACCATTTCACATATATCCAACCCTTTCTACGTTTTAACACCTTTTCAATTAAAAATGTTTTATTTTTTCCTACAACCACCGCTTGCAATTCTTGTGTGTAAAATATTCCTTTGATGGGGTCTCCATTCCAATCTTTAATTTTGTATGTTAGTGGTGTACTTTTAATACAACGATCTACAATAAATATTTCCTGAGACCATTTTGGTAAATATCAGTTTTCCAATTTGTGTTTATATTTACTAATACGAACATAATCACCCTTTTGAAATTTACATTTACTTTGAACATGTTTTCGTTTTCCATATAAAGTTTCCCATACTTGATTTGTATTATCTTCATTAACTTCTATAGGAGCAATTTTAATAGTGGAATGTACAGTGTGATTGTAACTATCTACAAGATCGTCAAGTACATTAATGTAGTGATAAGTGTTTTC
>JAGDQP010012259.1:0-50782 GCA_022664845.1 Lepisma saccharinum
CTAAATTGAAATTGAGTATTGTACAGGACACAAATGGTAAAGCCGTCATTTTAGGAAGATAGAAAACACACTTTCCCTTTGGTTATCCGCTGAACGCAGGGTACGCGAGGAGAACTGCAAACGAACTTGTACATCTGGATGACGATAATTACCTGTACGTCAAATGTACGTACCAGGAGCACAACATAGGGCTAAGTTGGTTTGTACGGGACATGAGGCACCACCTCTCTATATACGTTGGTCAGAATTGTGATAGTCAAATGTACATAATGCTAGTGGGCACTCACAAGAAGCACAATGACATGTCTCGTCAACATCTTAATTCCGACAACATACGTCACTCTGGAAGAATATGGAATAATAGTAGTCATTTGCTGCGGCTCCTTTCGCCAAAATCGAAGATCACTGGAGTGATTGCAGTAGGGTAAAATTGTGCATGTAGTTGATTTGTCCTTTTTATAAACTGCTCATCACAGCACTCGTACACTCGCGTGCTCCGTGACAGCGTTTGATCTGCACACTGTGCATTTTCAATCTTCGCGAAATAGATTTGGCTTCACGTTTTCCTTCATCAGAAATTTGATAATACACTACTGTTCCACAGCAACATACACCACCATATTTGTTTACACTGCTGCGCATGCGTCATCTATATCATGGCGACAGCGCGATACTCACAAAGGACCATGTTACATCCACCGGTAGTAGTTCCATCCTGCTCCAGTTATTTCTTACCCTTTTACACCAAACAGTGTCGGGCAAAGTGGAACATCCTTGAATATAAAATTCTTTCTTCGAATGCATTTAGGTATCTTTTCAGAAGTTCCCTAGACTCAGTGAGGAAAAATCAAGGAAGGCATACTTGTTGGTCCTCAAATAGAAATATTATGAAAGATGAGCATTTTGATACACTTTTGGAAGGAACAGAAAAAAAAGCGTGGGTCTATTTTCTGGTAGGGTCCCAAAACGTTCTTTGAACACCAGAGCTTCAAACTTGGTGGATAACATGTAGAAGGCGCGTCAAAAAATGGGATGTAACATGTATCTAAAAATGTATTTCCTGCATTCCCACTTTGACCATTTCACGGCAAATCTCACTGCAATAAGTGACGAACGTAGTGAACGATTCCACCAGCAGATTCCAGCTCTTGAGAACTCTTAACAGGGCAAGTGGGGTCCATTTATGCTGGCTGATTTCTTCTGGTCGGTAAAACGAAACACTACGCCTGTAAAGTTTAAGAGACAGGCCAAGAGGAAACGACAGTGACAAGCCCTTGTGGTCCAGATGTTAAAGGCGCGGATTAGCAATGGGCAGGCACGTGGGTTTCGCCATCCTGACCTTGGTTTTCATCACCAGGCGAATGCACCTTGAATAAGGCCCTGGCTGCTATCTTACACATCCTTTGCTCTAGCCTATCCCGGCCTTTTCCAAAGATATTTAAGAAGCCTCAGTACCTACGCTACGTGTGTGTGAGAGAGTTTTCATGTTTTTAAAGATTGTGGAAAAATTACCAGCATTAATGAAATTTTGGAGAACGGCCTCAATAATACTTGTGATTGTATATGAAATGAACTACCTGACATTTTGACATTGTCTATTTTAGCTGATAAATTATAATACCCGTAATGGCGTGGTAGTATGACGTCATCAATTACGGGTACTCTAATTTCTCAGCTAAAATAAACAATGTAAAAATCTCAGGTAGCTCGTTCGATACACATTTACAGGTATTATTGGGCCTGCTTTCGAAAATTTTATTATTGTTTGTCATTTGTCCACTATTTTTTAAAAAGTATTAAAACTCTCATACACACGGAGGCCTCTTAAAGGCCATAAATAAAATTTAAATCAAATTCAGGAAATGACAATCAGGCGAGTCTCCATCCTCATTAACCTATTTGCATCTAGTAGAATATATTTTTCATAATATAGACAGTTAGGATGACCGAGACGACGTTGGGAGGATAGAAGGGATCTTCGAGAAGTAGGTGTTTCTGATGAAAACTGGCTTGATCTTGCTCAGGATAGAATTCTATGGCGAACGTTTGTTACTGCGGCGATGAACTTGCGAGTTTCGTAAACCATAGAGTAAATGAGTAAGTAAGTAATTAGTGTATATCATTGCTGTAGTAGCTGCCAGGGAGTTGAAATTTGAAAAAAATGTGATTTACCATCCAATTTTTCTAAAACAATTCTATTTTCCCCCATGTAATACGCCATAGCCCATGCGAGTAGTGACATTGGAACGCTTTTCTACTACAAAAAAAAAAAGATGTATGAATCGTCACTCTGAGTTCATTACGTTAGAAGTTATATGTGATTTTATTAATGTGTAATTGCAGTCTAAGTTGTCCTTAGTGGATAGGGTTACTCTTACCATATTTTGAAAACGAGAATCAATTCAACATTTTCACGGTCATTTTCGAATTTAGCACGCAAAAATAAAAAAAACAAAACATAAGAATTTGTTGCTTTCGTTTAAGATACAATCAATTCATCATTCATTAAAATTTGTAGTTCAATGTTATGAACAATTCCAGTTATTCTAAGTAAAGACTACTTATTTTGAGGGACTTAATTTCCCTTCATTTCAACATTAAGAAAGTTAATATTTTATAAATAAGACTAAACATAAATCACACTAAATAATCATATTTTGTGTCCCATACATCTCACGATATGCATTTTTTTTTCACTTGAATCTCTTTGATTTTGAACTACATATCTAAGCCCAGCTAACCTAATGGAGCCATGAAGTCTAACCTAACCTGCAGCTTTGATTTATTTAGAGAAGTATCTAAAATTAAGCCTCTTTCCTGGGAACTAATTTTAATTTGCAGGAAATAACAGTGACATGTTGAAACTGAGTCTCACGTACAGCAATAACATCGTTTGCTGAATTTTTCTTTGAGTACAAAAGTAAACAATCGTTTTCCCTCCGTCTACAATATGATCAATGCAATACTATTTGGAACAGTGCAATACTATTTGGAACAATACAAATCTCAGTTGTCTGAACAGCGAAAGACGTTAGAGAAGTTAGACAAACCCATGCCTCTTGATGAGTTTATGGTCGTGAAAACATACCACCAAACCTAGACATGAGTGTAATTTTGCTCAAATTAGGAGTGAAGTAGGTATCAGTCCGAATTTTAGAATCCAGCTCTTAAAAATTATTGCTAGAAGCAGGTAATAGGATCTCGAGTTTCCAAATGCAGTGCGCATGTACACAATGAGCGATTAACAAAGAAAACATGAAGTAAGGAAGAGAAAATCCCCTAACAATGAAACTAATCCAACTTAACCTGAAAAAATCATAATAATTGCATTTAAATGTGAAATTACGAATTTGGATGTTCCTCAAAGTGATACCCGCTAACTCTTAAACTGCGCTTAGCTGGCATTTAAAATGGAAATTAGTTATGTGGATTATGCAAACTGATACCGATTTTCCGATTGAGTTCCACGGACTGAAATAAAATAAGTGAATATTGCGCAGTGCTCGAAGCGGATTAGAAAAGGTAAGGGCACGCTTGAAGAAGTGGGCTTGAAAAGTAAGGGTACTCTTGCACCTAGTGGCGACGATTGCCTATTGAAAGTGAAGGCAGAGGTCCCATTAATAAAAGGTAGGGGGTATGCTAAATCGAAAATGAAAAAGGTAAGGGCACGGCATCCCCCCTCCACTTCGAGCAGTGGTATTGCGATTCTACATTAATAGGGCTCTAAAACTATTAATAATTAACCTCGATTAAGGTCTGATATTTTGTTTCAATAAAACATTGACATCCTACATGTTATGTAACACACTATCACATAACTGTTATGAGAGGCAACATATGTAATTAGGATACATTTTTTAGCACGGACTAAGCAGGATTGTGAGCAATAGCTGAAGGACCAAAAGTTTTTTCTCGGCGGGTTCTGTAATTGACAATGAAACTATATTAAAACAGATGAGAAAAGAGTTTCTAATGAAAGTTGACTAGAGATTTTTCAGGCCTATTACTTATTTACTATATTCATTATACGAACAATGAATTGTGACCACTGTAAGCTCATACTGATTGCACATGTTCCACGCAATACATTCCTTTAATATCGTTCACATTCGATTTTCCCCACAAATTTAATGCGACAATAAAATTCATAATTTTCTACCTACTGAATGACCTGATCCATTATGAGAATGAATTATTTAACTTTTAAGATTTATTTTCTTTCCTTTTATTCACTCATCCGCTTATTGTCCATTGGAACTATGCGCGGATAGTTTTCTGCTGTTACTAGATTCGAGCCTACATTTGTTGTTAAAATTTGAAACACTTATTTATTTAATTCGGATACGGATGCTTAATATAATGAACTGGTCGTAGAACGTAGAATAAGACAGCTGTAGATTTCAAACAAGATGTCCCGATTTTTAAATGATATTTAGTCAGCCTAATTTATCATAATCAACTGGAAATATTTAATATGACTTAACGAGATAATTTGGAAAGTATCTATACATAAAGAAATCAAATAACATAAACTATACTTACAAAATAACCCAAACATGGACACGGAAAAAAGTTTCGCGTTAACGCTTATAAATAAAATGTCGAGAATTTGTTATTGTTGCGCGCTTTATTAATTTAACGAATTTCACAACAATCAAAATATTTTGTCTAAAATTTGAACTTGATGTCTCTAATGCCACTTTAGAAATAGCCGTTATTTTAATATTCGTATGTTAAAGTGATTATGTATATTTTACGGAGACTTCAAGTTTTGCCACCGAACTGTCGTAGCTTAGTGGTAGATATATACGTAATTTTCGGGAGGTCGTGGGTTCAATCCCAGCTGCCGACTATCCTGACTGAGGTTTTCCAGAGTTTTTCCTCAGTCGCGCCAGGCAGATGCCGGGATGGCACATTCAACATAGTCCCTAGCCGACACCTTTCCAAATCCTTTCCCCTCCCCTATCCCGGCTTGAGACTTAGATGCCTAAACGCCATAAATAAAATTCAATTCACGATTTGGTTGGGGAGTGGGTAATTATGTAGTATGTTTAGGCAAACCTATCCCTAAATAATCTACCAAGGGCAAAATAATATTACTCTCACTAAATGAACGCTAATTATTACAGATATGCGACAGAATATTTTTTCCTGAAATAAAGAAACACTGGGAGCAGTGTTTGGGAATGCAAGGTAGTCACATCGAAATCTACCAAAGTATAATACATTGTAGTGTTCACTCATAAGAACAAAATAAAATAGCTGGGAAAGTTTGGAACATTGCACGGTATAGCAATACTGAATAAAAATCGACAAAGTTTAAAATGAATGTTTATCTTGTTCAGATAAGACAAACTTCATTGTATGGGCGGTAACAGCACTATGGCTTAGGCCCGTTCCGCTTTATGTTCTTCCCATTCGTAGATAATTTGCAAAAATGTTGCCGAGTTCTTCTATATCCTTGACTTAGAAAATCTAACGTCAAAATATTCTATAAATTTAGGTGTATTTCTATATTTGTATTTCGCATATTCTAATTTCGAATATACCGTATGTCAGAAAAGTCACCTCCGAACCGGTGTTTAGAACCGTATAACTCAAAAGCTGCAAGGAATGAGAAAAAACGGTTTCTTCTAAGATAAACCCTGTATGTTGAGAAAACTTTGTATTACAAACATATTGAATGTTATACATGATTTAACAATAAACATTCATAATGTTGCCAGAAACGAAAATACTTGCAAATTGAATATATTGAGAGTCAGAATTCACTGAGGTAAATTATTGCAATATTTCTCAACTCCACTGAACAATCTGGATGTCCATCTATTAAATTTGACACAAAAAGTACGTTAAAAAGGTTTACAAACATTTCACAAGGGCAGTGTGCGAATTAGGTTATTTTTCCAGGGGGAATAAATTACTTGATATTGTTTACTTGTAACTTAACTTATTGGAATATCATTGACAACACTTCTGATGATATTATGATATTTTGGGGTCTAAGATTCAACTTGTCCTCGGTACCAGAATATAATAGTACAAATTTAAGTACTCAACTTCACGCTATCCGATGCAAATGGAAAAAATCCTTTTCTTCCGAGATTCAGCACTGTATGATTGACTGTGATATTACCGTAGAGGTTGTAAACATTTTTCGTTCCCTCTACAAGGAATAATTATTTTGTCACAGCAGTCCTTTTGCTAAAAGATTGGCAATACTTTCGATATTTTCAGGAGATGAATTTTGAAATATAATATGTACTGCAATTTTTACGTAATAAACAGCCTTAAATGTAGTCGGATGCCACGTTAACGTTTAAAGTACAGGGAAATTTTGAATAAGAGAGCTACGTATCTCTTCACTGTATATGCTAGGCAGATTTTCAAGAGTATTCTGATTTGCAAAGCAAGAGGCTGGCTCCTAATTCCGAATAATGCATTGTCATGAATAGATTACACTTTCCTGAAATGCCTATTCTCGCTAGCGAAGCGCTAATTACAGTACTGTTGAAAGTGCAGAATCTATTCTAGACTTTCACTGGTTTCAGCGATTGAGAGGTGCAAATGAATATAAAGTTCATGAGTTAACTATCAGGGTTCCTGCAGGTTTTGTCCTCTTGAGACCAGAATACTCTGACTTTTCCATGACTCTTATGACAGACCTTATCATCTCCCAGGCCATAGTCTAACAGCCAAGCTATTTTTGATATGACTGTCGGTTCGTTTTGGTTTTTATTTCTCTAAAATTTCCAAATATTTAGAGGAAAATAACCACATTTTTCCCACTTCTTTTTTGAATGTTCATAAAATCTATGGTAATTCTCATAACAAGAATGTGAGAATTGCATTAACTTTTACAAACGTTTAAGTACAATTGCGACTCGACATTAATTTCATCCATACAACACGAGAAATAATGTATTTTCCAAAACAAGACAAAGCTGGCTTTTTTAGAAAATTGGTCCAAATTTCTCCCATTGCATGCTGTTGCATATATGCTGTTGCATATATATATATATATCAAATAGAAATCTGCTTACAACATAAAGGGGAATACTATGAACAATTAATTATACATGTATGCATAAAAATACGAGTGTCATTTTATTAAACTAAAGAAAAGGCTGTCAGTAGAAAAACTTTGATTCATTATAAGTTAAAAACACGAAATCTGGAGAAGTAGATTTTATGTTCAAACAACTCTCTAGTTACTTCAGCCAAATTTCACAGTGGATCTTTTTCTTCTTTACCAACACAGTTTTCATGAAACTAAATGTGACATTTTATACATCCAACCCACTTTTCATCCATGTTTTCTTGGAAGTACAGTTTTTCATTAATGTGTCACTCTGTGTCGTAATAAGTAACAGATTTGATACTTGTTGATGTATAACTACAGTGGCCATCTTCTTTGCAATCTCTGCTTGAGAAATAGCAAATATGTTGAGCGGTTTTCACTTAATTGCAGTTTGTTCTATGCTATTCTAAACTAATTCACTTTCTTCACGTTATACAATACATCGTCTAAAAATTAGGGACTGGAAATTTAAACCCATCAGCTGGGTGAAATTAGGACTCTCTTGACACTAAAATATGATTCTTCACACATCAGGGTAAAGCTTTTCCCCGCCAAACATACCAATGTATATTATAGCCCAATTACCATTCACCAAGCATGCGTATAGTTACTCTACCACAGTTCACGAAGAGTGCGTTATATAAAGGTAAAGAAGAACAGTGAAGCTTCAATTGGAACGATGTGGTATTTATACATAGACTATTGATTTTACGTGCAAACAAAAGATAGGTAATAAAGTAAAACTGCAAAGAAATGAATGAAAGATTTCAAGGATATTAGTAGAGAAATAACTGCAAACAAAAAATAAAAAAGCACAAATTTTATATCATTATTATAATCAGTGTGGTAGCGATAGGTCATGTCATTTTTTACTTGATTCGGGGAGTCAAGATCATTATTATTAATATTGTACTGAAAGCTGTCTTTCAACACACATTAAACCTTCTCCATTCAGCACTCTCCTTTCTTGCCTCAGCATAGATTTATCTTCCTTAATATTGTCTACGTGTTGGATTCGTCTTGTTCCTCGTTTTTCCTTATCATACTTTTATTTATATCCCTTAATGTTCAATCTCTATGCAGCTAATGCTCTAACCAGTTTCTCTCTCTTTATCGCTTCCATTATTGTTACTCTCTTCAGCACTTCCGCATTCAGCATCTTCTGACTTGATCCATTCTGCTTCATGTCTATGTTTCGTTGTTGATGTTATTTTTTCGTATTTCGTATTCTCACTTGTAATAATATTTGACAGATACTTGAAACCGGATAGGTGTTCTACCTTTACGCTTCCATTGTTGTTATTTGCTGTGGATCCATTTGTTCCTATTACAATTCTTTTAGTTTTCTTTGCGTTTATTTTCAATCCATGTTCTTCACAGCCTCTCTGCGGCTGCTTTAACATATTCTTAAAAACTGAAAATAAATTCTTTGTGTTATTGCTCTAACATCATTGCTATAAATAAAATGTAACATAAGATTGAGTATTGTTGATGCCACAACTGTTCCACTGACACATGATTGTTCTACAACAATAAACAGCTGTTACTAAGAAATATCTTTAGTTTTTTAACTTTCGGTACGGTTCTGCCTGTGACGAAACATCCTGAATTGTCAGGAGAGTTCCTTCCCTGGTCTCTCTGATGATTTGCCATAAGGACAGATCACCATGAGAGACCAGGGGGTATTCCGCTGACAATTCAAGATGTATCCTATATGCTCCTAAAGAGAGTTCGCACGGGAGGGATACCGACATTGAAACTCCAGTCGGTATCGTCTTTGACCATTAAAACTTCTGCACTTAACTAGGTCTGTGACATTGCATCTAGGGCAACGGCAGGGAGGGAGTCATTGCCTTTGGAATAAAACCTGCCGGAAGAAATCTCAAAGGAATTAGATTTCTTATCCCGATGTAATGACACCTTAGGCGATGAGGGCCTATTGTACATCAATACACTACGGTCCATTCTAGAAAAGACTGAAATTGTCGCTTTCGTGATATTGTATTGAATGGACTATGGTACAAAGCATCTTACTTGGCCCTGCAAAACTCTAGTAAGATGCATCTGAAATTAAGAATTGCAGAAGTGTCAGTCCCCTTAGCAAGCAAGTTTCTCGGATAGTATTTCATGCGTAACGAAACATGATTGCGTAATTTATCCATTAAAAACTAGAAGCATACACACGGAGTAGTATACGAGTTTAGTATGGACGACAAAGTGAAAACGGTTTTCTAAACACATTTATGACATGTAATAGTTATATTATACCTTATAATATGACTACATGCTTTGCGTTTGACTCCAGATACTATGCTTTATGTCAAACTTTTAAGTTCTTCAGATTTCCAAAGGAAAGAAGACATCACTGTTATGGACGAAGATGTGCAGTCTATTTACAATCCATTTTGTTTTAGTTTTGGCAATTCTATTTTGTTTCAGAAACTCTCTCTTTGCTAATATTAAAAGTTTCTAGTAACAACATTAAATGCCTCTGTGCATGTTTATATTTTAATGTTAATTGCATTCAAGGGAGCATGGAACAATTGTTTATTGTTTTCAGTCTCTTTAGGATCAACTGGACGGCATAGCAGCATTTATAGTTTACATAAATTCTAGATGTGTAGCTAATTAATGTTTCACTAAGACATTTTCAGTAATTGTTTATATTTTTACAACAGATTCTCAATCGATATTCACGCTAATGATAGGTACTTTACCCATTTAGAACGTGATTGATGTAATTTTTCATTTCTCGGATTAATTAACGGAGATAAGGACTGTAATGGATAATTCTCAGAATTCTAATGGAACTGCAAATATCAGGCAAAAGTTATACGGTTAAAATAGATTTATTATACGTTTACCTAAAAAAGGAAGGGGGGGGGGGTGCATAACTACTTTGTATGGAATCTAGAAAATAACTAAGAGGACAGATTCCATGCATTGAAATAAACTATGCTGAATTCTAAGACATATCATGTAACAATGTTAGTTACGATAAAGCTGTATATTTGAATACATGTGGCACAATATTAGCATTTGCAATGGCTAATAATACTTCAAACTTCTCTGAAACTCGGTAATTATGTTACCTAAAGAAAACTATGTTTGATTTGAAATTACTTTTCTAGTCTCAAGTTAGGAAGACCTGTATCAGCCGTGGCCAACTTCTTCCGTTACGAGGACCATTATATGATGATAATAGATGTATTTAATTGCTATCTTTGTCAAATCATTTCACTATTGGAACAACAATATATTCGTAGAATACTTAATTGTGATCCCAGCGGTCAACTATCCTGATTGAGTTTATCCCCCAGGGTTTGTCTTCAGCCACACCAGACAATCACTGGGATGGTACCTTCAACTTAGGCCCTGACCAACTCTTTCCGGTACTCTTTTACCCTGAGTCTTAGATGCTTGAAGGTCATAAATATATTTAAATTCAAATGCTTGATTGTAATTATAAGCTTTTAAAGTAAATTTGATTACATACTGTAATTTTTATCTTATCGCGGGCCTCACAAATGACATATGAGTGCCGCGTGCAGAATTTCTGATGGCCATGCCTGACCTATATTGTAGCTTGTTTCAAAACCCTAGAAGCAGTGTTCTAGAACATTGCATGGGAGTAACAAAATGGATCGGCTAATTTACTGAGTTTTGAACTTAAAAAGAAAGAAAGAAACAAACAAACAACAACAAAAAAAAAAAAACTTGTCGTCTATACATGAAATAATAATAATAAAAAAGATGTTTAGTCCTTGTACTCAGTGATGGTTTTAGAAGAATCCACGGGTTTTCGTGGGGATGTCAAAGGTATATTATTAAATGTACCAATGAATGAAATGTATATTAAATGTACCAATGTACATAATTATGCTTAAAATTATATTAATTCTGCCCAAAACTTTTAATTTGGAGGGAATCGGACCCCTCAAATTCACCCCTAAATACGTCTTTGTATGTTTCATTCAGTTATTTCATTCCATATTCGGACATTCGGGCATCTTTTACTCCATTTAGTGTCGATAATGCTCCACTACACAGTGACTTTGCCAATAATACTTTCATCTTTGCAAGAAATTTACGAACGCGTAATATGATAACCAAGGGTGGATTTCGGTTTCATTTCTTGGCCTGGCCCACTGCTCCGAAGGGGTACATTTTGGGGTCAGTATAACGGTTTATTACAGAATAATAATAATAATTATTATTATTATGCTTTGTTCCGCTATGCGTTTCGAAACTTTTGGCCTACCCCGGCGAGGCCAGTACAGGGCCGAAATCCACCCCTGCCACCTTTAGCTTCCCCAGAAATTAAGCTCTGGTTCTAACAGACATTCAAAATCACTTACATATATGAGTAGCTTACTCTTCGTGTCTTGTTTTTCATAACTGCCAATGGACTAGACACTAGAAGTTCAATTATTTTATACTGAGAAAAAAGCTCAACAATGGATTAAATCTGGACTCCGCTTAGCAACAGACTTCACCCGAAGAGGCGATGTGACCGAAATCCAGAAAAAAGTTACAAAACTAAGCCAATATGGTTATAATGATTTTCTATCAAACTAAATTTCTCGTCAGACAAGTATTTTTACACTTACGCGATTCTTTTTAGTTGAAACTGATAAGATTTTTCCCTTGCATATTGTTCCATATTTTTTTTTATTATCACTTCGAAGACCACTCTGCTGGAAATAAATTTGTGCAGAAGCATTTTGTTTCAACTTCTCGTGTACAATTTGAAGTTACGTTATATACAGAGTGTTGCAAAATAACACAAACAAAACTATTTCACGGGATTCCTGCCATGAAAATTTAAAAAAATGATAAATGCTTTATTTCAACGATATAGACTTCCAAACGCGTGGGAAAATGAGCTCGAGCTTGATATTTCCAATACCACTAACAGAAGAATTGAGACGTCATGGTACCCTAAAATACTTCAAACTTACGGTTGCTATATTTCAAAAGTGAAAATCCGGGACGCTACCAATTTACGAAACTCTTTGAAATGTGCAAAAAAAAAAAAAAAAAAAGTTAAACGCTTTACTTTATTCCCTTGTGTTAAAAACTATGTCAATTTTATGTCCAACATTCCCTATCCCATTTTTCTATTCTGACGCCGCTCAGCCTGTGTCGAGGATAGAGACAGCACAAAATGTTCGCTATTGTTGTCGGAAACGAACAACAAAAAGAGGGTTTATTAGTCTTGTATTTAGCGACATACTTGGCGCTTTCCTTCTGAAAAAAATATTTAAGACCAATAAATGATTTTGAATTAACTTCTGAATGGTGGAATATGAAAGGAATACGAAGGGGAAAAAATGAGCCTTCTTTTCCATTTGAAACTCATCCGTTCTGCCCTAAACTGCCTTTGGCAATGGGAGAAGCACTGTGTTATGACACCGATTGGGTTGTGTTTTTTGGGAGAAAATTCAGCTTGGTTTGTTCATACAACTTCCTTTCTTTCCATTCGTTATTTCCAATCTGGGGAAAGGCTCTTCATCTTCTGCAACCATCAACCTTACGCGGTCATAACATTATTTATGTCCATCGCTGTTGTGGCAGTGCTAGCAGCATTTTGTCCTGTTATCTCTCTCTTTCTCTCACAATCTTATCACTCATATCTTCTCTTTTTTCTGGTTCAGAGGGATATATTTGAAGGGCGACGATTGACAACGTATTGCAAAATTAATCACTTCCATGGAGAGGCCGGGAGAGGGCAAAAGAAGTTAGTGAACGTCGAAGGAACCTCCGAAGTCCGAATTGCCATTTGCTTTCAGCGAGTTTATGATAATAAAAGTGGGGAAAGTGAATATATTTTACAGAGACCTCTTTGTTTTGTAACGGGATTACAAATTTTGGCTGTTTGCCCAGGGTGAAAAATTCTTCCAGCTTCTGCGAGATTGAATGCACGTGTGGTTCCAACCATCGTTCCCAAACGCTGAACTGAAAAATATAATAAACTTTCCATTTCTTATGAATGTGAAATTTTCAAATTTATTTTGAATCGTCACTCACTGAGCATATACGGATAAGTGGAATGTTATGGATCATTCGTGTAATAAATTCATTTCTTAGAACAAGTATGAAAACACCATTTGAAATATTACACCCCCAAAAGGGGGGTGTTTGCAATAATGCATCAGGGGGTGTTACGGCCTTAGAGGTGTGTGGATAAATCACTGACTTAAATTGCATGTGGGAGATGATAATAGGACAAGGTTTCTTGCAAGAGCGAACGAAAATTCTAGTTACACCACTCGTAATAGCATACGGAACATGGTTTGAAACAGGAACGGACTAGTAAACAAAGGGCCCTACCCGGGAAACGACAAAGCTCGAGTGCTAGGGAGTGTTGTGGAGCGTGAGTTCCAAATACACCTTTCAAGGGCCTTCAATACTATTCATGATAGTGGGTCCCCCAAAACTTGTAAAGGCCTTTAGGATACTGATCAGGGGCCTGTTTCACGAAAATACTTGTCAATTTTTCACTCTTCGGTTTCCACTTCCAGAGGACTGTCGCAAGACCGCCAACCTTTCACTACAATATTTATGTGTACTTTCGTTTGGTTGCTTAGTTTTGGGAGTCCAAAATTTACTAACAATTGAATATTGCCTAGTATAATCACACTCCTTGCACAAAATGATGGAACAATGACTCAATGAGAACAAGGGTTTGTGGCGGAAGGTAAGCGCTCTTGAGACAGTCTTCCCGAAATGCAAACTGAAGAGTGAAAAATTGGTAAGTACTTTCGTGAAACAGGCCCCAGGTCTCAAAATACAAAGTCTTAATAACGTAAATATTGCGCCTTAAAAGAGTATGAATGTATTAAAGCTTTGTGCATTTATCATTAAACATTACAGGTCCCTTCTAGTGATTTGTAAGGGCCCTACAGACACAGTAGGCCTGCTGAGATTATAACACTAACACTACCTCCATGTATAAGAGTTGTGTGTGAAAATTGCTAATTTTAGACTCCCGACAAGACCCTAACGCCACAAGTAGTAACAAAAGTGGAGTAAGTGGTCTTCTTTATTGTGTAACATTACGCTTCCAAGACAAAAGGACCGGCGCGGGTGAGGGGGCCACTTGGGAATTTCCGTGATTCCGGCCGGGCCAGTCCGCCCCTTGTTTCAAATTTCCTGGAGCCTTCAAAAGTACCTGCGGAGCTGTACAACTATTCTACGGAGAGGTTTATCTGCAAGAAACTCTGAGCAAACACAAAGCTAGCGGACATGACAATGCTTGTGAGAATTTTGGCACTGTCAGGGACTAGCCTACGTATTAATAACTGACTTTAACATTCAGATAATACATTATTTAAAATTTAGTTCGACCAATTCTATAAAGTAATTTATGTTTATCCACAGAACAAAACTGGGGTTTAACAGACTACAGCGCGATTTAGCCTGGCCCGGCCAGGCCAGGCCTCTGAAAACTTTTAGCCTGGCCGGGCCAGGCCCGAAATCCACCCCTGATGATAACGCCAATGCTATAATGCAACATGTGGGTTGTCAGATTAAATACGATATTTCTTTTAATATTCCATTAGATCCGTACATATTTTATACTTTTATTATCAACTGAATTTTTAAGTAAGTAAATAATACCAAATATCAGTTAAGATGTGTCTAATTACAGAGCACATGCCTATTTTCAAAGCTCTCTTAAAATTCTATAGAGATTAAATGGCAGGTTTCCTAGGCAACCGGTTGTTTAAAGCCAATATGGCGCCTCCCACAATTCTCAGTAGCAGACGACTTTAACAGCGTATTATTGTGCTATTCCCAAAACCCATGTTTTTGCAATATTACGAGCTACACTGGTAATACTGTTGCTGTCAAATGTCTGACAGATGTGTTTCACCTCTCTCTGGCTAACATTAAGGGAAAAGGAGAACTTGGTTATTTTAGAAAATATGCGATAGCCTACGTACATTTTGCAATCCTGAAATGTCGGTCACCAAGTTTCTCCTTTTCCCTTTAAAATGGTTTAGTGAACTAACCAGAGGTGAGAGTGCAAAACTTAAGTGCGGCACGCCAATGTCTTGAGGTTGCGCATCCAGCTTGAAATTCTGATGTATTGATATTCCCATTTGGGTTGTTTATCAAAACTTGGTTGTACATAGGGATTCAGTCAGGATTTTCAGTTGGTGGGGTGGGGGGAGGTAAGGTCCATATTGGAAGGATGGATGTAAGTAGAATTTTGCACGGTTTCTATCGATTTTTGACCCTAAAGTTTTAAAGCTGGGCTGCGCTTGAGAATTTGGGAGTGATACCCCCCACAGCGGAATCACTTGTATCATCATATAATCATACTTGGCAGACCGATAGAACAGTGAACTTTGATGGAAAACAACAATGATAATGATGATCTTGGAGCTTACGAAGCAAAACAATCATTTACTCCGTAATTTAGCTTTCACCTTTTCGGTCCCTTGAAAGCGAAACTATAGCTAAAAGGACTTTATAATGCCGCTCAGGATGCCCGTCTGTCCATCCGTGTCCAGAGATTAATCTCAGGAACTACAAAGTGTAGAGTGATGCTTGAGGTGTCTTTGGAAAGGTCCTGACTAAACTAGGTCAAGGCCGTCGGAACCGTCTTCATTGGTGCAGTAGTTCAGTGTTGCCAACCCATTTTTAAATCAATTACTCAAATTGCTTCCATTTCGACCTACCTGCGCCAAACATGGCAAAAGCAGTACACAAACAGTGAGTGTGTTTGTCTCCAAGGAATCTATTTATCAGTGTTGCCATCTTATTTTCTATAAAATTATTATTTAAAAAAATTGCCTTCATTCAATTAGACATAGATGCGCCAACCTTGACATAAACATTCCTGGACACAAGAATACTGGGTGGGTCTACGTCCGCAAGAACCCGACTTTCCAGTGCTGCCAACCTATTTTCTATATAAAAAAATATTTTTCCGTTACTTTGGATATAGCAGCACCAAACGTGGCTTAAAGATTATTCAACACAACAGAAAAAATACTGTTTACCTGTACTTTAATACTGCAGATGTCAGTGTTGCAGTCTATTTTATAAAAAAATAATGCTTGGGTGGCTAAAATGCTAACAAGGGGCCTGGAGCCTTCCCGATTTTTAGTGGAATCGCAGCTCTAACTTGTTTACCTCGAAAGTCTGTTGTCGATTTGAAGTTCAAGAAACTTCACTGTTTCAACTGGCTTCATTACTTTCTTGTCAATTCGAAGAACTGGGTAAGATGTCAACGAACATACAAGTAGGAAGTTTTATCAGTATTCAGAAATAAATTATTGCGTGTGAACCATGAAACTAACTGTGACATGGTCCTGTCAATTATATCTTGGATTGTGGGTGATTCGGATTTTATTATGACATTTGTATCGCCTGCATATAAGAGCTTCAATTCATGCGAGTCATCCACAGCTGGATTCGTAGGAAGTTTTCATATTTTCCCTGAAAACCATTGGATATTGCGTCGAATGAATTTACTCTCATCCTTTCCCCATTTGTTCTTTAACTTAAGAAAACCTTCGTAGATATTAAAAGCATCAAAACAGTCTTTCCTTCTTGCAGGGTTGCCAACCCGTACGATCCAGATGGAAATGTACGATAATTTATGTTTAAATACGATCTGCTCCAAAATGTACGATAATTTCAGTAGGCATTTAAAATATTGAATTTATGCTTCTTTTGCGAGTGAAATAGTATAATGGAACCCTAGAAAGGGTTTCGAAATGTTTAGCTTTTCAGTGCACCTTAGAACATTTAGATGTTCTCCACATGGACAGATAGAACACAACTCCTTACTTCTTACCACTTTTCTTTTCCAACAAAATATCAAAACAATGTGAATAAGAAAATATTGAAATATCTATTTAGTATCGAAATAGAAGCTGAAAATAATATTGGACAATTTTGTATTCCTTTCAATGTAGTTTTGCTTATCGTGTATTCCTGACTTAACAGCTAGTTTTATTTTGAATTTCCGGTATTTTTTAGCTTTAGGCATCTCGGGATAAGGCCGAGATATGTTGGGGGAGAGGATGTTGGAAAGTAGCCAGCTAGTTTTATGCAGTTTTCCCTCAGAGTTAGGTTTAACGCTTATTAGACATACAATATGCTGCAGTGGATATGGAAATTAAACTCCCTCTCTCTCATTTTAGCATCGCACAAGTTGAAGTTTAGGAAAACTCCCAGGTCTTTACGATGACCTGGTCTACTGCAGTTTATTCTAGCTAGCAAGTAACTAACATGCATTCGCATAGTGCATTGTCTGTTTGTCTGTTATCTATTTCGTATGTAACGTATCGCTTGTACATGTCTAAGTATGTGTTTCGAAAGCGATGTCGATTATCCGCAATACAGAAAGAAGTAAAATATGCTATGCATTTTTTTAAGTATATAAATCAGTCCCAATTGTAGAATAAGCATAGAAGAAACGTTTTTAGGTCGGACTGGCTGCAACAGACCGAGTTCAAACGTATCAGTTTTCTATTTATTATAATTTTTTTTATTCACAACATATTTTCAATCTGTCCCATTAAAAAAAAAAATGTGTATAGGGTGAACTAGTTTATTAGACCCTTACCTAAATATTTTTCCAAATAAGACTATTAAAGTTCATAAAAAAGATCTTATTTCGGAATATAAGAGCCAACTAACAAAAATACGATAATTTAAGATGCGCCGTACTATTCTCACAATGGAAATGGTTGGCAACCCTACCTCCTTGTCAGAATATTAGTGTCCAGCCCCAGGTCCCTTTGGCTTCCCACCTGAGAAATCGAGTTTCGATTCCAACTCAAATCAAGACTTTTCCTTGTTTCTTTCACAAAACATTTCGAATGATAATATTTATTATTAACATCTGCTGTTTTGTACTTTCTTCGACATATTTTTCTTTCATTTTAATAGACCGTGCTTCTAACCTTACTTTACCAGATTTCTAAAAAATATATTGTACTTTCTCACACACGTAATGCGGAGATAGCGTGAGATGGAACAAATTAATAATGTTCAATTTGTAATTTGCTTAGGGATGGGGAAAGTACCGTCGTCTGGGGTGACTTCGGACACTTAGTCTGCTTAGCTTTTGAATGCTGTTTATTGTTGCCGGAATGCTTTGAAGAAGTTATAAAGCTTAAAAACATATTTTGTAGGCCTGTGATTTCAAGGTACTACAATTATGTTTCAGGCAATTGTCGCAATATGAGTGAAACAATCTATCGTTGTTGTCCCGCTTATTTTTTTTTCAATATTTTTAATGGTGGCGGGAAAATCTCTGTACTAAAGGGGTTTGTGGGGTAGCAGCGTATGTTGAACGCACCGCACGCTGCGGTCGAACGTATAAATCCGAAGATCTGTCTGTCGTTAAAAAAAAAAAAAAAAAAAAAAACGATATTGCTTCTCTGTTAGCCGTTACCGGCGAGATACGCGTACTTTGGCCCAATCCTAAATCCTTCCTTCCTTTTGCTCAGAAACCAAAGGAGTCAAGTGAGTGAAGAAAGCTTGGAAGGAGTGTAGGAAAGGAAGCATTTTCGATTGTACACTTGGCGAATATAGTCTTTGAAAAGCATTAGCAGCGTATAGTCGTCTCAGAAAGAAAAACAACTTTTGCCACGCGCGACCCTGCAGGCATTCAAGTTCTTTTAACCACATCAAAGAAATGTCGTTTTGTCATTCTCTCCAGGTGGTAGACCTGCTACTTTCTTACAGTGTTGCACACCAATGAGACACAGAAAGAAACAACGAACCAAAGAGCCATAGTTTCTCTTGTATTTAATAATAATAATAATAATAGGGGTCTGCCAGTAGACTAGCGATTAGGGCACTCATAAGCGGGGGTCGTGGACTTGATTTTCGGTGTAAACCCAGCGTCGTGATGCGAACTTCGCCGATCTCAGAACCCGGGGATTCTATTGTTCATTGGACAAGAGAGGCTTCCAGTGCCTTGAGGGTCCAATTGGTGGTGCTGGATGGTGGGTCACTATGGACGGTGGTTCAAGATTAAATTACGGGTGTATCGTGGGTTAAGAAAGCGCTAGGAGATGGTGGGTCGTGGGTCAGTGTGTGTTGTGGGTCACCTATTATTTGACCCACGCCATTTCTGCACACGAGACGTTGGGTCTGACTGTTAAAATAGGGTATCGATCATGTTATGTTTGATAACAATATTAACAAAATACAAATCTAAAACTATATAATGACTGAATACAACAAAGGATCGCTACTTACAGTTTCGGATTTAAAGATGTCCTCACTTCCGCTATCCTCCCTTTCTGATGAGGATCCACCCACATCGATGACAACATGATAGTTATCCCCATCAAAGGCATTCTTCAGACCACGATAATTCTTTTCGATATCCTCGACACGTTTTACATAATTTACCTACTTTTCAGGAATTCACAGCATTTTTCAAATTTCGAATTATTTCATTGATTTGGAGCCCTTTTAAATTACAGAAAAGAAAAGTTTTGACTGTCAGGGCTCCCGGAAAGTCTCGTCCTGAGAAGTGACCGCTCTCCAACTTCTACTGGCGATCTCCGCGTGCACATGCTACTAAAGCATCTGTCGCGGTTGGATGCTACGATTTCTGTTTTTCGGAGACATTTACCGCAAATCGGAATGTGTAAAAGTAGAGGAAAGAAGGTGAAACAAGAAGATAGAGAACCGCGAGAAGAATTTTCTGGAAGAGGGCAAAAACCAGAATATGCATTGCATTGATATTCTGTAAAAATCCCTGTATCGGATCAAACTGAATAGTTTACCTGGTAAACCACACATGCAATTACAATATTAAATTACAAGATGCAACACACCCTTTTATTTCTGACCAAACTTGCTCGATCGGATTTAGCACGCAATGGTATGGTGGTAGTCTGAGAACAACATGACCGTAATAGAGGGCAAGTTCACCCATTACGAACTTTTTCTGTTGGCCACAGGACTTACCCTGAATGAGTTTCAATAAAATAGGCTTTGTTAGAATCGGCTGAGGGACATCAATATTATGATTCACCATGTGCTGAATTAGGCACTGCAGCAAATAATAATAATAATAATACTCTTATAAATTACTGAATATTAGGCTGAGACCCTCCACAATACAGAAAATATTTTTTCAACAAGTAAGAAACCGTGAACTAGACTTCTACGATAATCGCAACGGGGTTGATTACACTGCTAAGTCGAGGGTAATTTTCCGCGGAATCTCACAGTGTGAGGGAAGGAGGGTTGGAGAATCAGTTAGAAGCCTTTGAGGGAAAAGTTAGTTTAACTTATGAGACTACTATAAATAACTGTTGGTGGCGGGATAGGAGTGGTGGTTGTGACTTGTAATATCGTAGGCAAACTATTCGAATTGAAAAAGCACGAATAATTAGAAACGCAAACAACTGCGCAGTTGTACTAGATTTGCAAAATGCTTTGATCGCGTGAGCTTTCTCCTCTCCTTCGCTCGAGGGGTATTGTACGGCGCGTATTTTAAGACAATGGTTTACATGGTCATATTCAAGGACGACCATTAGGGGGCCAAGGGGGCACTTTCCCCTCCTTTCCTAGCTGGAGAAAATGATACTAATATGGCACAAAATGTGGGGATCATGTCAGTCAAAAAAAGAAGGCAGTATGTATATGGGCACTGTCTCAGGTCCCCCCCCCCGAAAATCGTAACATGGGCGCTCTTTGTCATATTCCTTATTTATTCATTACGTATACCGACCAATGAATAGGTCTTTCATTACAATTGCAGTTCTTTACGTTCTTGTCTTTGAAAGACCTTCCAGGCAACAGCTACACATAAATGTTTCAGTGCTTTTGTAAGTTTTATTACTACATAAATCAACGAAAAGGTTTCAAAGCGTTCAAAATGCATTGAAAAATATTATACTAAAGAAATTATTAACATCGTGATGCGTGCAACAAATTGGTGGAATTTTTACAGAGTAACTGCATATTATTTGAAATCAGTTTTGTGACATTTTTTATTCCTCAATAGAACAATTTATATAGTGTGTTCAGTAAACAATACGAACAAGAAGAATCATCCTGAATATCCGCATATCCTGTTTGTTTTCATGGCGGAATACAGCTGCACCTGTCATTATTACTGTACATAAGATGGATACTGCTCACCGTTGTTCCATGGTTAGGCTCGTGAAATTATGTAAAACACGACGCGGCCGTAGTTCAGTTGATACAGAGCAGCGATTCAGCCAGTAATTTGTTTGCGGGGGTGTAAAGTCAGGGAGGAGGCATGCACGGTTTCTATAGATTTTTGACCTATAAATTCTAAATTTTAGAGTTTTCTAGAAAATGTGGGGTCACACCCCCACAGGAGGCTGGCTGAATCACTGGTAGATCGTTTGATTCTCATTCTGGAGATCCTATGTTCGATACCAGCGACAGACCACCCTGACAGGTTTTTCCAGGGATTTTCTTCAGTCACATCAAGCAATTGCCAAATGATACCTTTAACGTAGGCTCTGGTCGACTCCTTCCTTTCCTGACCATACTGGCTGAGGTTTTCCACAGTTTTTCCTCAGTCACGCCAAGGAAATGCCTGGATGGTACCTTCAACTTAGGCCCTGGCAGACACCAACCTCATCCTTTCCCATCCCCTGACCCAGGCTGAGCCTTAGATGCCTGTAAGTAATAATTAATGTTCAAGGTCGAACCTCACGGGTGACCATCCTGACAGATTTTCCAGAGTTTCCCTCTTTACTAAGCGAATATCGGAATGGCACGTAAGTAAGATTCTGACCGCTACCTTTCCCATTCTTTCCTTTACCATATGCCGGTCCGATTGAAAGATGCTTAAAGTTATACTTAAATTCAATTCAACAAGAGGTAATCCAACGTGATATTATAAAATACAGCAGTACATCAGATCATTTATTGTAGTATTTTCCTATCTTGTGCACAGGAGCAGAAGAGAATGGACCGCACCACATACAGCATCTACTAACAATAGTGCTTTAACAAAACTTCTTGAAACTGTCATCTCTAACAACGCAAGAAGATGCTTACCTAAAATAAATGTTCTCTTCTCCAGTAAATTTTCTTGTATTAAAAAAAAATGTTGCTGCAAATAACAACACAATCTTATTTTGAAAAGAATCTCCAAAATACAACGAAAGAATAAACAAACAATGAAAGGAACGACCAACTCCATTGATTCAATGGAAGGAACAACGGAAGACTAGATGCTAATCGCGCGGGACTACCCTCCCCCCGCCAATGGTTTCCACGCGAGGTCAATTCCTTCCTGCGCAATGCTTTCTTCATCCGTCAATTCATAGGTGGGGAAAGTTTCTACATGAAACAATTGAACGCTAAAGGGCACGAAGGATGGATTGGATGTATCCTTGGCCAAAGGAGGCAAAAAAGGGCACACGGAAAGGAAAAGGCGTTATATGAACAGTCCTTAAGATGGCCGATCTTCCGGTAGGAAAGGAAATAGGAGATGAAGAGTGTATTTAGGATGCACCTTAAGTTTCTTTTTTATTGAAACTTTCAGCGAAACGTGGGACGACTTCGGACATTGTTCAAACATACAAGAAGTTTGTGGGAGGATGGCCTTATCAACATTATAACAATGAGAATCTGCAAAAAAATATTCGTGCTGCTTCTTCAGGAAAAATGACGATTAGACAAGCTGTCAGTTAATATCAGATACCAAAAAGCACTCTCTTTGACAAGATTAAAAAGAAACATCCAAATCAAAATGTCTGATAGATGAGGAGGAAAGAAATGTTGTACTCGGCCTTTTGAAATGTGCTGAATGAGGTTTCCCATTTAGAACAACAGATCTGCATCTCTTAGTTAAGAGCTACCTGAATAGAATTGGTAGAATCGAAAAAGATTCAAGAATAATTGCCCCGGACTTGAATGGTTGCAAGACTTTCGTTTGTTTAATTTTTGATTGTTTTTTGTTTAATTGTGTGACTTGCAGCAGTATATGTATTTTCTCTTTGTGTCATGATTATAACCTGTAAGTGAATTTAATAAATACTCGTATTGTAGTCGTTAACAAAATTGAAAATAATGAACACATTAAAAATAATAAACACTTTAAATATATCACGCTATTCACTTCCATATACACAGAAGATGGTATATAATCATTGAAATGTGTCCGATGACGCCTCTGTTACCAGACATACATAGGAATAAACGGAAAATTTATTGTGTCCGAATTCGCCCCATATTATGGGGCGCCTTTGGACATCATTTATTATCTTTTAAATTATTGTTGAAATAATGTGTACGCTTTTTGTAGTATGCAAACTCATACGTAAGTCATAGGTATTTTAAAATATTTTTTTGGTTGCAGTACTATTATTAATATTACGACTGTAAATTAAAAAAAAACCCTAAAATGTGTCTCAAGTCACCCCAGATGAGGGTAGTCGATCTAAAATTTCATTGAAGTATTATTCACATAAAATGTCAAATATATTGTTAAACAAACAGAGCACAAACTCGAAACTTCTACTCACTTCCGAAGGTGCCATTGATTGAAGACCGGAAGGTTTCTCAACTCAACATTCTGGTAGAGGGACCTGACGTCAGAGTAGCGTCGAAGGCATTCCGGTTTCCAGTATCAGCTGTTCTTATAGATGTGGATTTAGACATCAACGAACTCATTAAAGATCTTAGATGTATTAATTGAACGCTGTTTTGAAGGATTCGGGGGAGAATCTTAAGTGCAACCGTTGTAACGATTCTATTATACTATATTTCGGAAGTTCATTTATTTGCGGCGCGGCGATTCGAAAAACGTTTTAAAAAAATAACTCAAAACGTTCTAAAGGAGAAAAAATCGGAATTACACTAAACGTCCCAATTGTCTTTTAATATAACACGCCGATATTGCGAGAAAACAAAACGATGTAAAAAAATGACCGAACGCGCACAAGTACAATTCAAAACTGCCGTTATTTTTTTAAAAAAAGTTATCATTGTTGAATTTTATTTATCTAAAGTTTAATTTGCAATGTATTGTTAACACGAATTATAGTATAAACGCGTTTATCTTAAATTACAATCGAAATATTATAACAATATATTTAACAAGTACACAGAATTAAATGGGAATCCAGAACTGAAAATCTATAAAGCGCCAAAATTAATATTAATTTTCGTCCCTTAAGGTATATATCATATCTTTGAATAAAGAAATTCTCGTTTTTGTATTACTCTATGTGACTATGCATTCACAACATTTAATTCACAATGCTACAAAAAGCAAGATTAGCTGATATAGGTGTCCTGAGTACTAGATTTTGAATTGAAACTTCGATCAAACCAGTTCTTTTTCGATGATAGCATATTTTTAAACTGAAAATCGTGGAATATGTCAAGTAAACTTATTTACTTAGTTTAAACAAGTACATATATTGCTTCTCAAACTTTATTTAAGAAGAGTATTGCAGCCAGTGGAGAATAACACTAGGCAGTTGAGGGTTCTACAAAGAATCAAAACTCTAAATGTCAGTTATTCTAAAATTCGCGGAAGGGTGGTGAAAATAATATAAAGTCCATTGAATGAGAGAACATCAATATCCCTGTATCCATGTATTATTATTATTTCAACCTTATCGTCTCCTTGCAACCATGTTCAACATTTTAGCCTTCGTATTTTGAATTTAAATTTATTGAATTAGACATCTTTGGCTCAGGTCGAGATACGGTGGGGCACAAGACGTAGGAGGGAATCGGCCATGGTACAGTTTCAAAGGACCAGTTCGGCAATATCCTGGTATGATTGAGGAAAATCTCTGGAGTACCTCAATCAGGATGCCAGGTGGATTCTTCCCAGGGTCATCCGAATGAGAAGCCAACTCTACTAACTGAAGTACTGACACCTCTTGTCTGTGTATATGAAGTTTATACATCATAGCCTAGAGAAGAGAACTATTCAATGTGTAACTAACAGTTTTAAACGTTCTCCAACTATTCTGATTCCTGCACTAACATGTCAACCAATAACTCCGTAAAGTTTTCTCGTAAAAACGGAAAATAAGTTTGCTATGCATATTCTTCAACGTTAAGTCTCAATACATTTAATTAGAGCAAGTTAAGGGTGATGATTTAAATTTATGGAATATATTTAAGCTATTTTAATTAAGGATCATTAGTTTTCTAGACCAGACGGGATTTTGTCTATTAAAAGTTACGGATTGTGTTCATTAACTTCCTATGTTCTCTTTCTCAATTATAGCTGTTTAACTAACTAACTCTATGGTTAACTACCGAGCCGTTCTAGCTCAGTGGCAAGGTTAGTGGATAAGAGGAGAAAGGTAGGCCCATTTCGCTGCTTTGCTGGAATTGGTTGAGAGCGCGTGACGTCATCTGACTAACAAGGAGAGGAAGGCAGATTACAAGCATTGCTCTCGCAACAATTTAAAGTTAAATGCTTCAATAAAATAATTAAACAAATACACTCCAAGCTTTAAAAATTCGACCAGAAATAATATATTAAAGGTTTTCTGCTCTTATATTGAGTTGTTAGTGATTTTATATACGTCATTATTCAGATTTAAAATTCTGCAATTATGAAGTTTCTGTTAACTTCTCAAACCTCGGTTACAATATAAGTACATTCAAAAATTATCAATTTCAAAAATTCTAAGTTCTTTTTTCGGTTAGAGTTTCAGTTAAACCTATTTTACATTCTTTTCTTTAGTTCACGATGGTTCGTGGTATCATCAAATCTTACACCGTTAATTTAGCTCATTTCCTGACGTCATAGAATGATTACATTTTGCACAGCGGCATAAGTCCGGTGACAATACAATATTCCATTGCTATTTTCAGACATTTCTATATATTTTAAAAGACTTATTATTTTTTTTCATATTCTGTAACTTATAAATTTTAACAGCGGTGAGTTTAATTAATTGTCTGTGATTGTTAATTTACAATTGTGTCGGTAATTTGAATTTTAGTTCACTTATGGCCTTTTGCCTCAGGCACAGATGTGATAGGTCGAGGGTGAGGAATGTATCGGCCAGGGCTTTACTGAAAGTACAATCCCGGCATTTACATTTTGAAACATACTATGGCAATCCTCGGTCAGGGTGGTTGGTGGCGGGGTTCGAACTCTCATGCCTATCCATTGCCCACGAAACTACAGCCTAGACCATGAGAGCTGACTAGCAAAAGTTCATTCATTTTAATTAAAATATGAACATTATAAAATATATGTACAACTTTTATAGACGGCAAAGTCCTTTTAACTGTGAGGATTTATGTTAACTTAACTTGCGACTAGATATACGTAATTATTGACAGATACTTGATTATGAATTTTTTTATGGCATTTGGGCATTACTGAATTTTATTTTAGGGTCTTTTAGCATCTGCGGCTCAAGCCAAGATAGGGCAGCGTAAGGATTGGCAAGGTATCGGCCAGGGCTTTTCTTAAGATTCCATCCCGGCGTTCGGCTGGTGAAACTGAGGAAAACACTAGAAAACTTCAGTCAGGATCATCGGCCATGGGATGGTCATTTCATGTTCTCTTAGAAGTCAGAATCAGAAACAAAGCATTGTAAAATTTCAGCTTAAACTCGCAGGAGAACAAGTTCTAATATTGTGATGACTAAAGATTGGAAGTATGACAAAATAAAACATCACATGACAGCACCAAGAGGCAAACAAAACTGAATTCCCTTGACTGGAGAATCACTTTTTTCCAGGAATTTATAGCACTCGATTTGTCAATAAGACGGTGATTCAGCCCATCGGGGGGCCAGGTAGAAACTTTAAATTTATCTCACTGACTGACAATTCGTTCCACTCTAACAATTAACAAAGTGGCATGCGTTTCCCGTTCCAAGGAAAAATTAAAACGAAACAGCTGTTGGGAAATGGCAAATATGGCAATTAATTTAAGAAATGGCATTATCAAAGATTTTTTTTAAATGCAAAAAATGACATCCGGTCTGCACTGATGATATTGCAATGTGTAGAAATTTACAGTACGCTTAAAGAACAAAAAAACATCAACAGGCGGTAACATCGTGGACTTTGGAGTGACTGTAGGTAGAAACGTGGGTTCAAACCCCACGTCTAATCATCCTGTCTGAGGTTTCCATGGGTTTACCTGTTTCATCACCCAAATGCAGAGGTGGTGCCTTAAGGAAGGTCTTAGCCGATACCTTCCCTATCCAGGCTCAGTACTCAGGGCTCAAAAGGCCATAAATAAAACTCAGAATTCAGCTAACTCATTCACATTCTGCTAACATGTTTAACCTATGCTTTGATAAACAAAATTTTCTGCTTGATTTTACCATATTCTCACGGCGAGCTACTCAATTGTTTTTAGATGCACAAAATATGCATTCATTATTGATACAGTTTCCAATAAACAATATGGAAAAGATATTAAAAAAAACAAACAAAAAAAAAAGAGCACCAGCATTTTTTTACCTTTCTCCTGTGTTGCGGGTTTTAAGCTAAAACACAAGTAATGAAAACAATGTTTTTCGAAAGTACTTTAAAATAGTACATAGCCTACTATTTCAGCATATTTAATCAATCCTTTTAAATTCCTTATTTAAAACAATGTGTGTAGTAAAATTGCAAGCTCTTAATTCTTACGTTTCGTTAATGCTTCCCATATCCCAGACCTACTTCGTTGCGTTGTTAGTCAGGTGACGTCATGCAAAACGTCACACTCTCAGCTATTTCCGCGAGAAAGCGAACTGGATTCCCCCTGGCTCAGTGGTAGAGCGTTGGCGTAGCATTCAGGAGGTCGTGGGTTCGATCCCAGCGACCGACCATCCTGACTGAGGTTTTTCCTCAGTCACGCCAGGCAAATGCCGGGATGGCACCTTCAACATAGGCCCTGGCCGACACTTTCTCGAATCATTTCCCCTCTCTATCCCGGTCTGAGCCTTAGATGCCTAAAGGCCTTAAATAAAATTTAATTCAATTCAATTCTATGGTTAACTCGTAAGTTCATCGCCGCAGGAACAAACGCTCGCCATTTGGTTCTATTCTGGCAAGATCAACCCAATTTTTCATCATCTATCTCTGGAAGATTCCTTCTAATGTTATAATCCCAACGACGTCTTGGTCTTTCCAGCGGTCTCTTTCTCTCCGTCTTACCAACCACGATAGAATATAATCTTCGCTTTTCTTCATCCGAGCTACATGGCCTGCCCATCTTAGCCGTCGTGATTTCATTATTCTTATTAGTATCGAATGAATCATGTAGTCTGTAGAGTTCGTCGTTATGGAATCTCATGGCAATAAGCACTCTGAAGAGCTTGTTTGACTATTGAAGTGCTTTTTAGATTGCTACGGATTAATCGTTTTGCAGTTATTTTTCTGTGCAGTGACTGGAGTCAGACATTTATTCATTTTCTGGAAGTCACAGCATGCTTATCGTCCTTGAAAATCGTTATTCCAGGCAGTAGTGGCGCAAGAAGGTGTCGAGCAGTGCCACTACCCAGGCCCAAGTATCGAAAGGCCCTTCACTGCACAGTGGGAAGAAATAAATAAATAAAAAATACTGGAATAAAATCCCGAAATTCAGATTTAAAAATAAATTTAAAAAACATCTTATGTTGTAGCTAAACATCAAATATACATTAAACTACTTCGTTTGTAATCCTGAAACGCATAATCATTAGTACATATGCGCTCAAGTTGCCAATTTTTTTAAAAAAATAGGAATGTGTCTGTATACATTTTCTGTCTGAAACTGCCATTAAAACAAATAATTTTGTAAAATATGGTAGGTTTTCTAGTTCGGCTACAGCGCAATCATATCTTTAATGTAGATGAGAGTTAACGTTTTTGTAATATATGTAATGCACATCGAAAAAATAATGTAAAATTCTGTATGGTTTTCCCAAATTCATCGAGACGCACAAAAAAAAAAAAAACAAGAGAGGCCAAGCTCTGATTTTTGGTTAATATAAAGTTCGGGGTAAAATTTTCAGGGGATCCAACGTTTAGCTGCCATTAGCTGCAACCTCCTGAGTGAAACCTCCCCAAACGTGAGGAAACGCGTTAGGCGCGTAAATACTTGGCGATGATGCGTATAGAATCCACACCTTTGTTGAATGAGAAATAGTGGAGAAGTGAAGGACTGGTTAAAAGCAGTGTTTAAAAAGTTCTCCACAATTTGGTGGCCATTTGTAATCACTGATAGTCTCATTTTATTGACGTTAAACATAAATTACAACACATGCGTGTGACAATAATGCACCACCATATTGAAGTTAGCGAAGAACTGGGATGAATTAGCATGCTAATAAAATAAAAGAAACAGTTTTCCCTTCTATACTTTTCCTATTTTCCATGGTTTTCAGACCAGAATGTGCAACTCGCGGCACCGAGATAAAATACAGGACGATGGTGAGCGACAGCGCCATCATGATATCATAAAGTTGAACATTTGGAGCAAAGAACTGGTAGCCAAAATTGGCCACCAGGTGTGACTTCATGTATGGCTCTAATGATTGATTGCCGTGGCGCGCCAATTTTGCGTTCTTTTTAAACGCTGATTAACAATGACAACGGAATAGTGGAATGGGTTGGAGTGGAAGTTGGTGTACAAGAGTGATGAATTAGACCCATTAGAGGCATGGGGTGGGAATGGGCCCCATGTTCTTCTGACTCTTAAGGTTCAAAAGATGATATCGTTTCTTCCATAATATCTTACCTTCTAAAGGAGATATAAATCTTTCGGAAGTGATGATTAAATTTCTGATTAGTCCTGAGCCCTTGTGAACAAATCGGACATTTTTTTCTACGATTTACTAGTGCGTAGTGTGTCTGACATTTTATTACTAAAAGTACAAGTGATGTATTTTCATAGTCGTACGCGCACAGCGTATATGCTGAGCTACTCCTCCAAGATATCATCTTTAGTTGGACATCCAGCACATAAATTCTTAGAGAACCCGGTACAACGAGGACTTTATGAACCCGACCACTTAGCATTCGAGCATCTGAGTTGTTTGTGAATCTGAATGCAGATCGTCCAACTGCCAACCGTTTTAGTCTCCGTACCCCATGGACACTTGCTCGTCCACGGACTGATATCTCTTTGCCAACTTTAAAGAAATCGGAGGCATCTATGATAGAGTTCCAGCATCGTTTTCGTGAGCTGCAGAGTCAGTACCCGAATGTTATCGCTGTTTTTACACATGAGTCCTAATCAAAAGAATCTGTTGGATGAGCGTTTGTTATACATCGGGAAGCCTGTCAATTTTGTCTCACTCCCAAAACCAGTATTTTTACTGCTGAGATATATGCTCTTTTAAAGGCTTTGGATTTAATTCTTGTTCGTGGTTTCAATCGCATCCTTGTTTGTTCAGATTCGCTCAGTGTTGTTCAAAGCCTCTAAAATATGTATTCTAAGCATCCGCTCGTGCGAGATATCCTATCTAAGACACACGCCATCTGCTCTGCTGGTGGTGAGGTTGTCTTTTCCTGGATACCAAGTCATGTTGGTATCCATGGTAATGAACTGGCAGACGAAGCTGTTCGTGAGGCCTCTTTAGGAGCTAACATTGATATTCAGCATGTCCCATTTCAGGACATGTTGATATATTACAGACAGTTCACACAGAATGATTGGCAGCGACGATGGAATGACGTTGCTGTTAATAAATTGAAAGCAATTAAGGTAACTCTTGCTCGATAGAAATCATCTTTCCGAGATAGTAGGCGTAAAGAAGTACTTTTATGTCGCCTACGTATAGGGCACAGTCGCATGACTTATGGATATCTGTTGCGACGGTTGGATCCTCCGCATTGTAGTGAATGCAATGGAATTTTAAGTATTTGTCACGTCCCTTTAGATTGTCCAGGATATAATAATCTCAGACAATGTTATAACATCCCCAACGACATGGCGTCATTGTTACGGGATGAACCAGTTATGTTGCGGAGAGTTTTTATGTATGTTCGAGATTCAGGTTTATCTTCGTCTATTTGAGATGATTATGCCCTTAGCTGTTAAGTTTTATGTAGTATTATTGTTTTGTTTTGTGAAGGCTCATTTACAGCCTTCACTTTTTAAACTTGTCATGCTAAGGACTCTCTACATCTTTAGTTTTATTAATCGTTCTACTGGCCATTTACACCAGTATTTTATATTTCTGAAGACCTTTTTCATCTTCAGTTTTATATGATTTTATTAACTTAGTTTTAGTATTTTAACCAAATAACAGCTAAGTTTAAACGTGACAAATATAAGGGGCTTCCCCCGTATCGGGACGGGCATAAGTCATAGTGCTGTTACTGCCCATAAAATTCATTTTATCTTATCTTACAAATAGCAAAATTTTATGTATTTTTATGTAAAATGGGTTATACTTTTATTCACAATGCAATGCAAAACTCTTTTCTTCACCTTTCTCTGTTTCCACTATTTCAGCAAAATTGTTAATTTTTAAGTATGGATAGAATCAACAGTCTTCTTAAAGACTAACAACAAAATGAGATACTTTCTGTGGTTCAATGATATTGGATTAAATAATATACTGAGGAACAAAAGATCAAGTCAAAAGTACTTTGCTCGAAGATTCACTTTTCCTTATTTTTACTTTTAACATTGTGAATTTTTACTAAGGGTTGCAACGATGTTTAGTTACTGTAGTACCAGATGGCTTTTAACAAAGTTACTGTCTAATTACTGGAGTTTCCTGCCTTGTGATGGCATATTTCTGTAATTTTTCAGGAGAAGAAGAAGATTAAATTTTCTTCCTTCGTTGTTAGGTAACCGAACTGTCTGTATTGTTGAAGTCAAGCAACATGCAAACTTCCTCCCCTGCAACAGGTAAATGTTTCTTCACACAAATGTATTAGTGGAACAAAGCTACTTTTCTTTTCCATAAATTATAGCGAGATAAAATTTCAATATCTGATTCAAACTACCATTGCATGAAATTCTTCAAGTCACTTTTATTTAAGGTGCAAAGCTATTCGGTGCATGCGTTCTGAAACAAGGTGATTCTGAAGATAAATTGCAGAAATCAATCTAAAACTATTGGAATGGATCACACACTTAACTGCTGATCTCCATCATACCAGCATCCATTGGTGAAATTTCATGTCAATCTCAATTGCGTAATAGAATTCCAATGGTGCGTGTAAACTGGAGCACGGGGCTTGGCGGATAACTAAATGTCACACTAGCCGAGATGCTGTTAACAATCTAACAATATGGGAATGCACCACACTCATAATTGATGATTCCCATCACACAAACACTCATCAGCGAAGCTTCATTCGTTTTCACGCAACAAATTACCACGCGTGGTAAAATTTATCACACGACCATATTCGCGTGTCTTCTTGTTCTGTTTGTTCCAGCGTTTCCATCCTCAGACCTCCGTTCCATCACCAAGTCAGATGAAAATTATCAATATTGTTCCAAGTCCATAAGAAAATAAGATTACACCTACACCTTACAATCAAAGAGAGTCTATCACTGTCTACTTTTGGGTTTACATCTCCCACAAAGACTTTCGATGTTATAGCTATACCTTGAAACCTTGCTCTAACAGTATAAGGTTCCTGCAAACAGCAAATGCACATATATTCCTTCAGACTGCAACGTATTCCTGATTTCTGTTGTTGCTGTTTTCGAATTTTGCGCATTCATTTGTACTATCTTGATATTATCCATAATGCATTTTCGAGATTATTCTTTCATAGGCCATTTTGTATGAAACAGCAGTCTTTTGGCGGAGCCTCAGGGCTACTGGGTTGCCTTAAACTCTGCATTTGAAAAGTCAGAGTTTTTATAGCCAACGTGTTACCCGTATGCAAAAGATAATCGGATGAATTTGCAAATAATATAAATAAATAAATACTGTAATAATAGTAACAAGGTACTCTTATTCGCCACCTATAACTGATCCATGCAATTGTAATAATAATTGTAATAATAATATATGGAGATGATTATGACATAACGAATTATTATGATGATCATGATTATGTATGAGCTGATTGTGAATATGAATACAGAAATATGTGAACGACTATAATTTAAAAGGAAGAGAAGTTACTTCCGATCCATTGAATCATGTTCACAAATGATTACAAGTGATTAAATGTAATGGCAATTATGTATAATTGTTATTTATGATTACGAATATAGTTCAAATCAACAATTACAATCTGTTGAATCCATAATCGCACTAGAATTCTGTAAGATAAAATTAAATACTAATCTAATTTTGCAGTCCAACTCATATATCCAATGGATATTATCATAATAATAAATCTATTGTATCTTCAGAAAATGTACTTCCTTCAGCTGATTAATAATGAAACTGATTAAAATACATTCCATGATTATTAATAGATATTAATGATGGAATAATTAATAACTTAAATTGAATCAGTCCTAATAAATATAAAACCATAATATTAATATGTCAACTGAATTTTCCTATGTAGATATTGCTAATTACAGTAGATAAGTTTTATTTTTAAAGAAATAAAATATCATACTGGATTATTAAAATCATAATGAATGTATATAATTACGCTAAATTATAAAAACATTATCATACGATGATTTGACAACTTCATTGTTCTGTATTATCTATGACTATCCAACTTAAAGGATAATCTCAATAATGTTACAACTCATATTTAATAATATTTAGTTATTTATTAGAAATTGTCAATTGCCCTATTAATGGTAGAATTTATTATCTAATGAGAAATATTAGATCCACCGTCTAAGAAAGCTGTGTATACCCATTATTAAGCACCATTAAATTATTACTAGTAAGAATTTATAGTTCTACACACTTTTATAACTTCAACACTAAATTAATTAAATTAACGCTGAAAGTATATTATAATAGACTCAATGATCTGCAGTAATAATCTTGAGAGACTAAATCGGTTGCTACTATTCTCCTAATTGTAAAATTCTTAGCCTGTTGTATTCTATAGTAAATTGTAATTTCTCACAATAATAATAACATTATTGCTTATATAAGCATTAGCTCTATAGATTTTAAAAGCTGTCATACTAAATGCTAAATTATATAAAAAAAGCAAAAGTGTGTACTAATAAAATAAAATGAGTGATCCATCATACAAAATTGATTAAGGAATAGAAAGATCACCCAGTTGACTACTTCCGCCCATTTAGAGATTGAGCACCACCCAAGTCAGCTATTAAAATTGTTCTAACATGTTTTGCCAATCTCCTTAATCTATGTTATTTATTGATATCTTACCTTTGTAGCAAACCATCCAGATGTATTTTGAAAATTATATTGCAAAGATTCTGTAAGTAGTATCTTTGGAGCTCCTTCCTTAGGAGTTCATTTAACAAGATTCCTCTAATCTCCACACTTTTTGATTCCAGATGGCCATGTAAAGGACAGAATAGGACTGCGTTTCCTAGGGTATCAATTTCACCACATTCACAAGATTGGGTGTCCCTGAGTCCTAATATATAAAAGTTTGTTCCATACAGACCGTGGCCTATTATGAATTGAATCAAGTAGTATTCTGGTTGGAAGTCTTTTAAGATCATTCGTGCGATGACATTCGGAAAGAAATGAAAGACACGTCTACCTTTATCGCTGCTCTTCCATTGTTTGCCATTTATTATAAATAAACTTATCAAGCTGCTTATTATCAATTATGTCTGTTCCAAGAATGTCTGTTACTCTCCTTGCTTATTATATTTTAACAAATATCTTACTGCGATTTTAACAATTTCAAGGTGCAATGGGAGTATACCCATGACCATTACCAGTGCATCAGCAGACACTGTACGGAAAACGCGGGTCAGTGTAGTTAATAATTTCCTTTAAATACTGTCAATTGTTTTATTTTGAAAGAGTCTATCAAACCAAATGCTGGCAGCATATGAAACAGTGGGAACTAAAATTGCAATATATTAAAGTCTTATCACTTTTTTTGGAAGTCTGTATCTAGTAATTGCGATTGTGACTATCTTATTTATAAACTTTTCACTTTTCTGTTTGATGTGCTGTATATTTTGATTCATGTTTAAGTTTTGGTCGATTTATTTCCCAGATAAGAAACACATTTTGTTCGTTTAATGCTTTTTTCTTCATATTTTACGATTAGATTTCTGTTTAAAGCTCCGAAAAATACGAATAATATAATTCGTTTTATTTGCAGACAGTTGCATTTTGTTGTTACTGCACCAATTTTGGAGTTTTTTAGAATCAGATTCGCCCTTTCTTCTGTTAGTTTTCTAGAGTTGGCAGCTAGATCGTCAGCATAGGCGCTAGTACCTTCGACCTCTTCTAGCGCCTCCAATTACATCTTGCATTGTTTAAAAAACCCATCCCACATCATTGGTTCACAAACGAAGCCTTGAGGGCAACCGTTTGTACACGTCTTGCAAATCAGTCTGGTTGGAAGTTGATAGTTTACTTTTCCATTACTGAAATTATTATTGCAGATCTTCCATAAGTATTTAGGGATTTTCATATTTCCGAGCAAGACAAGGAGCCCGGACCACCATAAGTTATCGAATGTACCCATCATTTCTATAAATAGTCCTATCACATACCAGGGTGATATGTTCGTAGCGTTGGGTGGCCCCGCCCACTCGATGCCGGAAAACCATGTGCAACATGTAGAACAGGTGAAGGTGGTGGTAGCAGAAAGCGTGTCACGTGTCTGTCTGATCACAGCGCTAACGGTGTGTGGGAGTAACTACGCGTTGAATACACAGTTGGCAGGACAATGGCTGAGGAGAAACTTGTGTGTCGTGTGCTTCTGCGCCATTACTGGAAAAAGGGGTTGAATGCAGCAGCAGCAGCTAAGGAAATTTGTGCCGTAGAAGGTGAAGCTACTGTCCACCCGTCCACAGCTAGAAAGTGGCTTCAACGTTTTCGGTCTGGTGACACCAGTCTTGATGACAAGCCCAAGAATGACCGCCCTGTGACGACGGATATCGATGCCCTCCTAAACGCTGTTGAAGGAAACCCAGGAACCAGTACCCGTCAGCTGGCAGATGAGGTCCAGACACCACAAACCAGTGTCGTTCATTATCTGCATCAACTTGGGTTTCGCTCCAGGCAACCGAGAATAGTTCCCCATGATTTGATTCCAGCTCAACCTCAACAACGTGTAACCTTGTGTGAAGAACTGCTTCGAAACCCAACTGACGGCAGGTTTTGGCGGCGGATCATCACGAATGATGAAAAGTGGATCTTTCTTCGTTATCCTGACACTGGGAAACAATGGCTTCGACCAGGTACCGAGGCGCAGCCAGTGGTTCAAAGAGGGCGGTTTGAAGAGAAGAAGACAATGCTGTGTATGTGGTGGAATCTCGGAGGTCCGGTGCACTGGGAGCTCGTTCAACATGGTCGTTCCGTAGATGGGACATTGTATGCTGAACAGCTGCAACGGGTATACCACATTGTGCGCCGTCGTTATCCAGCACTGGTGAACCGAAAGCGACTGCTCCTCCAATTTGACAACGCTCCATGCCGCAGGTAAAGAAGAGTCCGCCAGCACATTGCGGACATGGATGGCGTGGACATTTTACCCCCCCTACAGTCCCGAACTTGAGCCATATGATTTTCATCTGTTTCGCTCCATGGGGCAGACAACTCCATTCCGTGGATGATGTGACAACTGGCATTACTGAGTTCTTTGTTTCAAAGCCTGCAGCCTGGTATCGTCAGGGGCTTGTATCACTTGTGGAACGTTGGAGAAGGACCATACGTGTGATGGGATGTACTTCGCCGAATAGGCTTCTGTGGTACAAGGGGAGGCGGGTGCTGCGCATTGTCCATGAAAACGCTACGAACATATGAGTCACCCTGGTACTTGTGTTTAACTTGAGAGTTAAATATTAATTTCATGAGGTGGTGCATGACATCCTCTGTTCCTCTTCCTTTCCTAAATTGAAATTAAGTTTTTGTTCGTTGAAGATCTCGTCTTTGTTGCAAATGCAATCTATTAACAATAATTGTTTCAAGTATCTAACCGAAAACATTGACAAGACAAATCGGACAATAAGATTTAGATTACGTTTTACTTTTTTTTTTCGAATTCTTTAAGATGATTATCAAATGTTCATCTTTCCAAGGATCCAGGAACACAGACTGATTGAGGCATTTAGTTATAAATCTGGCTAAGTACGGTACAAAGAAATCTTTTGTTCGTTGTAGCACTTCATTTCTTATGCCGTCGGGGCCAGGTGCTTTCACATCATGTATACGTCTTATCAACAGAGTAGGACAATATTTCCGTGATCAAGTGGCCGAGGAACATTGTGCAGGCTAAGGCATGGCCTATAATCAAGGAGCCACAGCCAGATGATCAGCGGGACGTGAGCGGTAATCGCGTTTCCGGCTTGGTGGTGGCTGGCTTATTCGGGCCATCGAAAGCTACATCGGGATAATCGCTAAGTTGAATTTATGTCGGGCATATGCGCTGGGCCGACGATGCCTACCGCTATCGGACCGTCGTCGAAATTACACTTTCTTCGGAGTCAGCGGCTGAAGAGATACTCCAGACGTACTCACAAACTTATAATATACAATCAGCGGCCCAACGTCACCATGTATGTCCTATTTTTCGTAAACGCATTTCTTCAGGACTACAGCTTCGTAACGAGTTATCAAGTACAAAATGCCTACTTGAGATAGCGGATAGAGTGACGGAGTGTTGAAGCAAATCACAAGGTTGAAGGTTCGAATCCAGTCGCAGAGAATTGCAAAAATTAACAGCGACTAAGAAACTAAAATCCATTTTGCCTAAGAGAATAAAGACAAAATGAAATCACAACTTTTTTTTTCTGGTACTATTGTTAAAATATCCTTAAATTCGTTTATTAAGTAATACATCTCTGTCAGTATAGCGCGTGGGTGGTTCATCGCCCGACATCCGGCGCCAGGTGAGTTAAGGTCGGGATAACGGCAGGATTAGCGCTTAAACTGTAATTTTAGCGCTTAGGCCAATTCCGGAAAAACTGTAATTTTCACATTGGTCCGATGACGGCAGGCATCATCAGCCCGATCTTATATACTAATGGGCCCATCGTCGGGTCAACGTCGAAATGCTCTTGAGATTTTCATTTGCAAGGCGCAACGTTCTACTTGCCGTACTTGTCTTAACAGTGTAAAACTGTCTGGCAAGTTTTTTTAATTAAAAGAAAGATATTAAATTATTAAATATATGATATTCCATCGAAAATCCTAGGCACTGTTCTAATGCTAACTCTTTATCATTTTTTTTCTCACGAAAGAAAAATAAAACTTAATTACTTATAACTTATTTCATAGTCAAACAGATCGGGTTAGGTTATCTAAAACAAATAAATGTGTTATGTTTACGTTTGCTAAAAGAATCATTAATTCATTTTGTGATAAAAAGTGTTACATGATTGGTATTGCAAATAATCAAGTTCCAGAGTTCATATTCCCACACTTTGGGCAGCCTATGGAGCGGGAAGGAAGTGGTTGTTTACCATTGATGAATTATGCTTTCATATTTTCACGTCGGAAATCACTTGAGGTAGGTTTGAGGTTGTTTGGCCTGTATATATAATCCTCCTATATATATATTGTCCTCCCGGCTTTCCTTTGTGCAAGTTATATATATATTGTTGTTCTCCGATCTCATTCCAAGCCTTCAGTTCCATACAGCATTCTGCTGGACCCCAATCCCACATAGCAATTTTGACCCTAATCTCACATGAGACAATTTGATGCAAGCTTATTAAATCTGTCATGAAGTAAGCATGATCACATTATAAAAAAGGAAATGAACAGAAGCAAGATATCTTTGGCACTCGGTTTTGATGAGACTTTATAGGAAATTAGTTAACAGACTGAAAGATCAATTCAATTATATCGCTGACTTTTCGTTCCTTACTCAGGGAATGAAAAACGAAATCAAGCGAAGATCAAGCAAGCAATCAAGCAAAATCCTTAGCGTCCTAAGGAATGATAATGACTATAGCGATAACAATGACGATAGTGATGGCGATGACGATAATGACAATCCACAGCAATAGATTCATCGACGAGAAACTATACAGCTGATCACATTTATTATCCCTCTCGAGAACGCCTAGATCCCGATCACAACAATGTCGACAAGTGGCTTGATGGATCGAAGATACTTGCAGATATGATCTTATTCATCACGCACAATGTCTTTGATGCCTGAACGCCCTGGCATCTTTCAAATGCACAAGAGAGATTATAATTTTGTAATCAATTAGACATTTTCTGTCGAATAGATGTGACTGCCGTCCATGGGTGTGTTCCAAATAATTTAACAAAGGACTCGCAAATTCCTTCACAAGACACGAAACGCCCCAAAATATCTTCATTATATTGTTCTGTGATCGCGAGCAATTTTAACAAAGGGCTCCAAACAAATACAAATATTTAACAAAGGGTTTGAACGAGCCCCTGCGAGCCACTTCCAGCACATCTTTGTCGACGTCCATTGTCACGTCTGCATCTGCTACAATCAGGAGATTTCGTTCTGCAAGTTATTCACATACACGGCATTTATGGATACTCTTCAAAGCAGAGCGCTTATCCTTAACTTTGGTTCGAGTCCCGTCTATAATTCACTGAATAGCGGAGGAATTGAACCAGAAGTGGTGTTTGCCGTTAGTTTGCTCGTTACAAACCTCAGAAGAATTTCATTCCTATCACATAAGAAGTCCATCCAGTGGCGGCGGTAAGCAATTGCTCCCTCCTCCAGCGGAAAAATAAGGGGCCATTTGATAAAATGCTTAAAACCACACGATTTCTGAAATGTACGTCTGCTCCCATCTCTTTCTAACTGTGGCAGGTGAATCAGTATTCAGGATTTTCGGGATGCTGACTCGAAAGGTTTCGTCAAAGGCGCAGCCGTGATAAGAAGTGTGTTCAGGTATAGGGAGGTGCGGAAGTTATCATTTGGAGGGGTAGCGATGGTTGTTGATGTGGATTGTTAGAGAAATTTAGGTTTAGCCAACGTACAAGGCGAAACAAGGAGATAAATGGGGTTGGAAGGTATGCAACTCCCGTAGTGTCGTAAAGAGTACGTCTTGTGAGTGACAGGATGGACGAAGGTCAAACTGGGATTAAAAATAAGGACAGGTTCTGGGGCGGGGTCTATTGCACGTGTCAGGTTTGGGGAGAGGGGGCGGAATTGGTCCAGTTCTGGTGAGAATCGTGTTGAGATTCGGAGGTCTGAAGGCTCGACGGGAAATCTCTTTCAGTTTCAGGTGACGCAGTGAGTATGGGGTGCGCCAGTTTCACCAGCTTTTTGAGGGCCTGAAGCCTGGGGTGGTACTGGTTGAGAAGATTGGGAATGGAGGGAGCTTCGCGGGGAGGTCGGATGGAGTTAGATTGATTTCTGGCACGATCCACTTGTTTGTTGGAGAACAGATGTGGGAGCCCCGGACAGCAAGAGAGTATGAAAGAGAGCGTTTAGTATGATATGGATGGGAGCTGTTGGAATGAAGATACTGCATACTGTTGGCAGGTTTGATGTGAACGCCTGTCTCAAGTAGATTGTTCTTGAGCCAGACATTCATCTCGAGAAGGACCAAATGAATTTGACGAGAAAGGTGCAGTTGAGGTTTTGCAGAATTGTTTCCTTTGACTATTGTCCGTAGATCCAAATCAAGAAAATATCGTCCATATAGGGAAGCCAGGTGACAGGTTTGAGAGGTGTTGAGTTGAGGTATTGGGTCTCTAGGCATCCCATTAAAATGTTGGCGCAGGAAGGGACCATGAGAGTGCTCATGGCTGTGCCTTTAATTTGCAAGAAATTGTGGTTCTCAAAGGTGATATTGTTCATGGTGAGGACAAACTGGACTAGCTGAAGCAGAAAAGGTGTGCTGGGTTTACGAGGACTAGAGCGTGTGTCGAGAAAGTGTTCAAGGGCAGCGAGCTCATGGGTGTGAGAAATGTTGGTATACAGTGTCACTGCCACAGCGTCAACTGTAACTAGGATGGTGTTAGGTGGAAGGGGATCAGACATAGAATGCATTGTGGAGAGGAAGTTGTTGGTAACGTTGATGTAGGAAGGAAGAGCCTGGACAAACGGTTGGAAATGGTGATCAAGGACGTCGGAGATTCTTTCAGTGGGAGAGCCAATACTGGAAACGATGGGTCTGCCAGGATTACCAGGTTAATGGATTTTGGGAAGTAGATAAATTGGGGTTCTGGGATTGTCAGGACAGAGTGTAGAGACAGTGGAACGCGAGGTAGCGCATGGACCCCATGAGGGACTGTATGTAAGTTAACTGTATGTAACTCCCTGCAACGCAGTTTTTTCTTCTTCTTCCATTCATTTTTTTGTTCCGTCCCCAGTTGCAATTTCATGCCTTTTTTCAATATTGTTTCATTATTCTCCCTTTCCCCTTCATATTTATTATTATTATTATTATATGCCGCGTCTGATTCTTTACCTTCTTATTCCTTCAGGAAGCCCCTTTCCTACTCCTAGTAACTTTCTCACTTCCTTTTCCATTTTGTGTTTTCTCCGACTCTTCTAGTTATTTTCCCGCCTCCATAACCTGGACACACTGTTACCCAGCATCAGTTGGCAAAATGGCGTATTCCTATCACAAGTCCCGCACCTGTCCGCTCTGTCCATTTTCTCTTCTACCAAGGCAAAACGCTTTTGCGAAAGTTGCCACCTTTCCATTGTGTTTGTGAAGTTCTTGTACGCCTGTCTCAGTATTCTGCTATACAAGTATCCTTTTTTCTACCTTTTTATTTATCAGATATATATATATATATATATATATATATATAAAGTGTTTTTTCCTGGTAGTACGCTACGGTACGGCGTACCGACACCTTTTTAATGTTTGATCATGTTGTCGGATCATTTGTTACTCAGAATCCTGAACTCATTTGATACTCACAACGTGACAACAAAATGTTCATAACGGAATATGTTCTTTCTTCCTCAAAACTGTTGTACGTGACACTTCCTGAAAGTTCAATAACCAAATCCATCTCTCGTTCTGTAGCAATTTGCTAGGCGGCTTTCGGAGACACTAAAACATCAAGATAGGAGGGCCCTTTAATCCAAAGTTGAAGCAATCACTCTTTTGTGCCAAATATCCGATAGGTGACCTCCCCGCCCCTCGTGGTCAGTGACCTGTCGCTGATAGTGGCACTTCAAAATACAGTTGACTCTGAGTTCAATTTTCAGTAATTTAGTCATCTTTAGTGCAGTTGGTGGTGTAATTGGTTGTGTGGTGCGTAGAAATAAAAACTTCTCCAAATCCTTCTCTTTCCGGAACACGGATACTTTGGGGCTTAAATGCGTGATCGTGTAGTGTGTCAGTTTCCGTAGTGTGTAGATAAGACAATTTACGTAAACCTGCTTTCGGAATCTTAACATTCCATTAGGAACTAAATTGTGTCATTGTGTCCGTAATGAATAAAATATGTAGTTACTTCTTCCCTGTTGCTAAAAAAAGAAAAGGTCGATGAAAGTACAAATAATACCATTTAAAAAAACAAAGATGAAGAGGGAAACGTGGAGATGATTGGCGCTTCTTGTTCTCAAACTTCGTCTCTCTCTCTCTCTCTCTCTTCAGCAGACTCATGACTGGCCTGATTGTTGGACGATAGAACAGAGGAACGAATTTTGTCTGAAAAATGACTGGCTTTATGTACAAGACAAAGAACTTGGGTGTATAGTGTGTAAAACCGTGGGAGGTCTTCGTGTTGAAAAGCCCATGGGAATGGAAGTGTCTAGAGAGTGGGAAAATTTCAGTATCAACTTCTTCGGTGAAACGTGACAGAAACAGTAAATATCATTGAGGATTTTTTTAAGCATAAGGACAGTTCATGTCATAAAGATGCAGTGAAATTACTTGCTGAATCTAAAAAAGAAACATTTGAAACCGTGTGTGCGATATAACTGTCTCGCGAAAACGACATCACAGCCAAAGTATTTCGTACTGTATACAAAGTAGCCAAAAAGAACCAGTCATTTTATAATTTTGAAATAGTACAAGAACTTAATGGTATTGACATGGGTCGTATCCGGCATTCTATAAACGCTTGCGTCATTATAGTAAACCACATCGCAACCGAAATGAGAAATACTATGCTCACAAAGATTGTTAGTGCAGAAAGTAAGATTTCTTTAATTATTGACGAGGCAACTACCAGAAATCAACGTTAATTATCTATGTTCGGCCATATATTCCTGAACAGAAGAAAATATGCAGAATCCAAGATGGCGGACGGAGCATGTAGCATGCTTTAGAGATGCAGTATTTATTTTCGTTCACATTGCATACGGAAACGTTCATATTCCGTATAACCTGTAAAATTATGTGGATATTATACGGGGAATTCAATACATACCAAATATAAAATGTAACACGCAATAACTTGAGAACGGTTAAAAATATAGTAAATCCAATATCACCAATGACATTGTGAGAAAATTGCAGGTGTATTTGATATGTCACTTGTCCTTATTGCCATTTGAAAAATGTAAGTTGAATTCAAGATGGTGGACGGAGAAAGCAACAGAGATGCGGTACTTTGTCTCATTTACATTTGAAATGGTTACGTTCATGTTGCGTCAAATTTGTAGAAATTATATGGTCCACATTTGAATCACCCTACACATTTTACAATTTAATTTCTTTTCACGTCTTTTCACGTTGAAAACTATCAACTTTGCAAATATCATTTAAATCTGATTGTTTCACTTGGGGACTGTTCCTTGTAAGACAAACCCACAAGTGATTCTCCCTTTTCACGTAAAAGTAAAAATTGATTTCGGGAAGATGGGTTGACAAAAGAACATTTCTATTTGCATAACAAACTTGTAATCAACTAACTTAAATGCATTTAGTTTCATTCGTATTTTATCAGTTACTGTTTTTAAAGATTTAGTAAATCAATGGCCTTATAAAAATGGACACAGAACTGACTTTCAAATAAAAAACTGCTCTCTTGCTTGCCATTCAATTGCTATATCACTGGCCTCTCAGCGAAAAGACCAACTTCTGTGCATATTAAGTGTTCCTAGATGTCTACCTGTGGTGTTTTATTCAAGAAACTTAGCTGCAATCGTGTTGTAACGTAAAAGGATGCACTAATTCCCTTTATACAGACTTTGTATATAGTAACATGTTGGAAAATCCACAGAACAACAGGTAATTGAACTGGATTAAGTTTTTAGTCAGTTCAACCGACAATTTCTAGTGCATTTTTCAATAGTACTACACGCAATGATTCTGTTTACAAGGGAATTAACATTTAGTGCGTACTGAATTGCATGTTGTTCTGTAGAAAGTAATATATCTGAAAGAGAGGATAAAATGCTGCAAACAAAAATAAAAATATGGATGGTTGCGTAGCTACAACAAACACTAGTCTATCTACAAATTACTACTATTAAGTTCAGGTTACCTCATCCATCTTAGGATCCATCCGTCAAGTAATGTGTCATCGTTGCTTGGCATCCATCCGTCAAGTAATGCGTCATCGCTGCTGGCGATCTATCCTTCAAGTAATGCGTCATCACTGCTGGAAGTGGAACCTGTAAGAAACAGAAAAATAGAGTGTAAATATAAACGTAAGCAATATAAACGTAAGTGTAAATAGAAACGTAAGCAATATATAAGTATTAAATACTAGTCAAACTAAAATAGCACTAAGAAGCCCTTTTTGCCGGGACGGTTACTGAACTGTGGTGGCAATACAAGCCAAAAACGCATCTTCCTTTCCCATTAAAAAAAAAATAAAAAAAATCCAGGCATGGGCTATTCATTACTATCTGATAAAGATAAAATAAAATCTTATATCACCGTGTTTGACCGTCCTGGATGATTCTTGACGTTTACGCTCTCCTGAGATTTCCCAAACTACCTGCCAACCCCACGTTTCTCTGTACGTTGCCTGAAGAATCTAACAGCAGAACATCTCCTCCTCTCGATCCTCGGACGAATCTCGATGACATCCATCCTCCTACAAGAACAAGAAAGGAAAAGGGTGTTGTGATTTCTATTGAGTGAATACGTTCTTAGACTATCAAAGCGTGGTGAAGAGGTCTTAAGATAAGGATAAGGCCTTTGGGTAATCATAGAAAGGGAAATACACTTTTCTCATTGTTTTTATTTAACCCGATTTGAACTTCTTCGATCTTATCACGTATCAGAAGAGGCAAGTTGACATCCTAACCTATTAAGAGTGTCCGTTTACCTACTCTGTGAAAGTAATTCTTTGCAGAATATCTACCCTCCCTCATGATATAGGGGCACATACTGTATATGTATAGACCTACTAGCTGTTAATTATCAGAAATGCCACCGTTCGCGTTCGTTACCAATACGTATATTGGAGAACATATTTGGAAACTCACTGAACAATTTCATCTTGTAATTCAACTTGTCATATCTACATGTCTCAATCTCAAGTATTTAACCCGAAGAGCACTTAAGATAGATTTTGGATGATTGAAATCGAATACACAATGTAAATAATTTGGAATTTTCGTATCACTTTCAAGGAAAATTTTTTCTGCCATTTTCGTGTGATATCATCTCAACTAAACTCATTTATTAAATTTTACAAATTCGAACCCTATGAAATTTGAATTAAACACAATCGTTTTATATTTTGAACCTCGTTAATGTTTAGACTTTTTTATGATCTTAATGTATGTATATTCGACCAAATGTAAAATTCAAAATGAAATAAAAATTAATAATAATCAAATTACTGATGGGAGAACGAGGAATATTAATTAAACAGCTATATTCCCTGAAAACATATATTTTAATTAACTTTAGGAAAAAAAAAAGTTTTTTGTTTATGCAAATGCTTGATAGTTCTGTTGTAGGTCTTAAGTTATTCCACTGTAGGTATATTAGAGCCATTAATTTCATTGAATTGTGGGCAGTTTTATCTATTAATGGAAAATACGTCTGACTACAATTTGAACAATAAATACTTGAGTGTCTTATTAAACTATTTCTTTTCTAGATAATGAAGCTAGTTTTAATTGTGATTTTCCCTCCAATTTCTAAACTATTTTTACAAATTACCTGCAGACGGTTATAGAAAAATATTTATGGTCAAATGGCAGTAACAAATACCTTGGAAGTAATTAAATGAATAAATTATTAATTTTGTTTGTTGTTTGTCATACTGTTATAAAAGTCATAATGAATCTGATAAACATTCGTACCATGTTCTTTATTTAATTTGCATTTCTAAGCTTTCGCTGGTATCTTTGGTCTATGTTCGTCTCAAATTTGAGAAATGGTAGTTCTCAGCTGGCACATCTTCCTTGAAATGGATAAGCAAAGTAGCAATTAGCGCTTTTATTCTAAGCTTTTATTCCTTATTTGTCTAGTAGCATTAAAGCAAGTCAAGATGGCTGCCGCCGACGGTAGCAACTTCCCTATTTGACGAAGAGGTCGAGTCCTATCACATTCTTTAGAAATTTTGATTTAATATTTATTTTCTAAGGTCTTTTGGTTGACGTTAGGAAGCCCAATTCAATTCACAATAACAAAGTTGAGTGGAAAAATTAATTTGATTGAAGATTGGGTATTATTTCTCATTCCAAATTTATAATTTACGATTATTAAAATAAATGAATCATTTTAGTGCAGTTTGTAAGGCATACTTAGCCTGTTCAGAATAAAAGAGCTGGGTCATAGATTTAATAAGGAAAGGAAGACAAACTGCATTGGTATCAAAGGCAACCGCAATTTTCTCCAGAGCGGGTTGAAAGTCCGTCTGAGGTTCACAAACACTCCGATATTGAACATGAATAAAAATAATTATCAAAACAAACCTGAAATTTCCTATAGTTCAAGGTGGATGGGCTTTGGATAAGCAATGGGGAGGCATGCGGATTAGAGCCAATCTACTAACTATCCTGACTGAGGTTTTCCAGGCGTTTCCTAGTTTCACTTAGCGAATTCCTGGATGATACCTCAAACAAGGCTCTGTCGGCTCTACGTAAGGCCAAAGTTGCCTCCTCAGCCTATAAACAAAAACTTAGAAAAGAAGACAACAAAAATGATGTGTTTAAAATTAGAAATTACATATTGTTATTTCTTTCACGTTATATTATTCCACCAACAGACAAAATCGTGATAGTTTGCAACAGAATATTCGCATAAAATAATAACTAATTTTCGAAATGTTTTAAGTTACAGTAAGTTTGTTCAGATCATGGATCATTACATTTGAACTAGGTCTATGACTTGAACAGTGAAAATAATGACGCTCTGCAATTTATAAAATAATGAAAAATATCCATGCTGAAAATAGAAAATCCGTAACGCCTCACTATCATAGATGTGATTATTCTTCACTGCTAATCAAAAGCCTGTAGCATCATAGGACTACGAGAAACATTACCTTCAGAGGTACAAGATCTTCCAAATATTAAATGAATCAATACAATCACAACAATAAAGCTATGTCATTTCCATTACAATTAATAAATGGAGGTTTACTTTCGCTTTCAAAGATCCAGGCTGTTGGAAATTGATACTTGATTACATAGATCTACATAACAACGGAGCGTTGATAGCTTGTTTATGACGTTGCTAATGAGACTTCATGGAATCAATATGGTTGTTTGTTGAGAGATTAGAGATCTCTTATGTATTTTAAAATTGAATAGAAATTTTATATCAGATTTGATGATACGAATAGATACTAATCAGAGACCAAGATGCTTAGATCATTCATGTGTAACTGGCAATTGTCTAGTTATGAATAAATGCTTTTGATGTTATAAAACTATGGATGGTTAATGGAATGAGTATGTCGATAAGCTTTGTTGTTAGTTGCTTATAATTGGAGTGACATATTCCGGAAAGCTGTAAGTTAACACTTACTGAAGACCATAGGAAAAGAACGTACTTTGTCCATTTTCTTGATTTAACAGGAGAGCGTTTAAAATGTCCATAATCAGCATTACTTATACCTGGACATCATATAAAGATTTCCTTGTATGTAAAGACGGACTATGTATATTCTCTCATGCATGACAGCTTCTTTAAAGGACTCTTTCAAGAGCAAACAAAGTCTTTGCTCCATTTGGCTAAAATTGAACAAAGAATGTTCTTTTCCTGTAGTCTTCACTTATGGGTTGAAAGTATGGTATATGAAAATTAGATGTACGCATGCTATGGATCGATTGTTTATATCAAAGAAACTGACATGTGAAACTACAAAAGGTCTATGCTCTTAAACTGATTACCAAGTGAAATAAATATGAGATATCTGTACTTGGATCTAATTTTGTTCAAAATTTATATGAATATTAGTAATATATTTAGTAGTACAAGCTAACTAAATATATAAGTACTTATGCACTTGATTCAGTACTTGGCTTGACTTTGTGAAGTATCACTTCTAATAAGAAGTATCATCAACCTTACTCTCTACTCATGTGTATCATTTTCGTATAATTCTTCTGAATAAGAACAATCTGAAGAAGAAACGGATGAACTTCATAAACTGTCATCTTAACTACAGTATATCGACCTGGTATAACCTAGTTTGACAAAGGACTGCTTATAAGAAGAAATGTCATCAACCTTACAAAACTAACAAGTAAATAAATAAACAAAAATAACAAAAAGTAAAAAAAAATACAGTAAAATAAAATAAACAAGACTGCGAGATATCACAGGAATAGATTAGTCAACGCAATGGGCTCAAGATATAGGAGTCCGCAGTTAAAAGAAAGAAAGAAGTTTCCCACGCATGTTGATATTGCAATTTGGCGTAATGGATTTCACTCCATATTACCCCAAGGGTACAAGACTGCAATTTACGCAGAGAAGAGAAAATGCCTCCTGTCCTACCTGCAGACATCCATGATTTGTATACAACTTTTCCCGAGTCAATGATCTAGCTGAGTGACTGGATGCTATTTGAATACGAATAAAATAGTTCTATATTTCAGGTTCAAATCCTGTGGCTGGGCATTCAGACTAATTTGCTTCAGTCGCCATGTAATAGCCGAGATGGTATCTTGAATGAATCTCAGGGCGTTTTCCCTTCCGTCTTCCTTGGATAGAGTTTACGTTAAGATGCAAAGATTTGTAGTTTGAAGTTGCTGAAGTTTGAGTAAAACTTCAACTGTAAATTTCAACATGAACTTCCATCAGGCGAATGACACAAAGTGAAAAACATGAATATTATTAGGCTACTGTATTACTTTGCCAAATCTTTACTATTTCTTTCTTTCCACACGTAAAAACGTTGTAATGGCAGCAAAACATTCTTCATCTTGAGACTCAAAGCAAGGTAAGAGAGTCATGGTTGTGCTCCCGGACCCTGGGTTGCTCGAGATAACTTGCAGTTCTCTCTTATCCTTTCGTTTCTTATTTTAAAAAAGAAAGGAAAATAGTTCAATGTTCCGCCAGGAGAGTTTCTTAATTTTTGTTGGTTCTTTCGATTATATCTAACTTGTATTTCTATTCGAGGTAAGTTTTAAAATAAATATAGCATTTAGGTAAATTGTGTTGGGCTTTATAGATGGCATAAATATTATTATAGTAGTATAATTCGTTTTTTTTTGTCACTGATTTATGACTGATTTTCTTGCTTTTTATTACTTGTTAATTCTTGTATTACACAGAAACTTTCTTATATTACAAGTGAATTATCCATTTTGCGAAATAATTGTGGTGCGCCTAACACCTTCAAATATTACAAACAGAAAGTGTGTTCCGCATGAAATAGAATACATGACTGAAGTAAAGTTTCAACTACGCATAGGTGTGACTCAAAATTACGGAAAACAGCACGTTTTTTTTTTTCATTGTGTTTAAGTTCATTGAATTATGTAGTGTTCACTATTAGTTGATTTTAGAAATGTTTTCGTTGCACTGGATACATTTCTTCAAGTTTCCTTTAGTATATAAATATGCTTTGTAGATTATCTATAATTTTCATTATCCGCGCCTGTCCTGTCTGTTATTATGTAGTTCCTATACGGGGTGTAAATAAAGGATTGTTACAAACTTTGGGAGGTGAATTCTGACATCGAAACAAGAAAACGTTCATCTAAACATGGGTTGAATTCCACTTCGTTTTCAAAATTACTTGTACCTCGAAAACAAAGTGGAATTCAACCCATGTTTACATGAACTTTTTCTTGTTTCGATGTCAGGATTCACCTCCCAAAATTTGTAACCATCTTTACACACTGTATACAGTACTTAGCGGCCGTAGCTCAGTTGGTAGAGCATTGGCTTCAATATCGGAAGAACGAGCCGAGAGGCCGCACATTCTGACTGAGGTTTTCCCATACGTCTCGGTAACACCAGGGAAATGTCGAGATGGTATCTTCATACTAGGACCTTTCCACATCCTCTCTCTCACCCTATTTAAACCTGATCCAATGTTGCCTAAAGATCATAAATCAATTCAATTCAACTTCTATATACAGCAAACAGTATCTCCTACTCAAAACTGAAAATTGCTGAGATAAGATATTCAAGTCCTTGATCGAAAACATCAAGTTCTTGATGATACGAGCATTCTCATTACAACATTTAAAGGTATAAAAATGAAGGAAGTTACACAAATAAATAAAAAGCAGGTACGTACATGAGATTAACGGTTTGAATAGCAAGCCACACCTAGAATTCCAAAGCCTTTGTGATCGTTCAATAAATATATCTCAGCTCAGGGGCGTAACTATTATGGCGCGAAACCCCGCAACGCGGGGGGG